>UFQX01000300.1:546497-571211 GCA_900497675.1 Arapaima gigas | reverse complement strand
GGGGGGGGGGGGGGGGGGGGGGAGAATAGTTTCCTCTATACTGCTGAAAAGCATGCATCTGCTTCCAAGGATTGGGAGTTGAAGAGGGAATGGGAAGGGAGCCCTTTGTAAGAAGCACTATGACAGCCCCTTGACCACAACCCTGCAACACAAGGAGGTGATGGAGGGGTTAAGCAGCGAATCGCCGCTTACAGTTCCATTGCCGCCTGATTGAAGCAGTGCTCAAGATTCTTGTGTCGAAAGCCTCCACGCGCGGCATAAATATTTATGCAGGTGTGTGACACATATTCGGTTGCAATATTTCAGCTACTTTCAGTCCTCAATTCAAAGCTGTCATCTTGAGCGCTATCAACTGCCATAAGGCTAGTGCACCTTGTCTCGCTCCTACATGAAATCCATTTTAAATCACCTTCATTGTTACATGCACCTTGTAATAAAGGGCAAACGGCCTGTCTGCCAAGGACAGTGTTATAATAAAGGTGAAGTAGAGCGCACTTGTGTCTTCAGCCTGTTCCACATGCTCCCTGCTCGTGTGCCGCTTTGTTGCACATATGTTTAAAAAAAAGAAAAAAACGCATACTGTCACTTTTCAAATTAAAAGTGGGATTATTCATGAATGGACTTGAACGGAAAGGGTATTTCTGAATTTTATGATTGTGCCATCTTCATGGTACTGAGTGTAGAAAGAGAGAAGGGTGAATTTCGGAATTTGGGAATGACGAATGTGGAGGAGGGGTTCTGTTTGATGCGTCTAATCTTGAGGTAAAAATGTGTGTTCTGGTTTTCCTCTTTATGGATCCTTTGTTGAGAAAATGCAGTTTACTGGGGGTTAGGAATGGGATGATGTAGATGCTTTGAGAGAAAGCCATTAAAAGTTTTTCCTGCTCAAAAGCCCTTGCGGTTATATTCTCTGTATTCTCTGCTTTGGAAGTTTTGTGTAAAGCTACAGATATTTTTACAGAAATTATCCCAGTATCAAAAACGCAATGTGTTGTTCAGCCCTGCAGTGCTTACTTCACAACTGCTGACAACTGCCATTTGCCAGGTGCACAGAGAATCTGTTTTCAGTCTGTGGACAAGTCATGCACGTTTGAAACCTATAAACACACAAACCAGATAACGTTCCTAATCCATTCTTGAAAACTGGCCTTAAAGTGGGGAAATGTAAATAGGGGGAGCCTGGTCTCCATTTTTTTGAACTGGAAGAAATTATAAACCATGTCAAACCTTCCAAAATCACCCAAATATCACTAAAACGGTCTAAAACACCTGTGTAAGTAATAAACCATAATCAAGTCTCTTTCTCTCTCCTTGTACAATAATGGCCATTTAGCAAGAGCGACGTATTTCGATGTGCAACTGACTGGATACAAAGCATTTCTCACATTGTATAACAATACATTACAGATGAGGAGTTATTAGTTTCACAGTTCAGCTGGAAAACATTGTATCAAGTGTTCAGAAAGTAAATGGGATTTTTTGTATATGGTTAGGCTAAAACAAACTTGAAAGTTAAACCGAATTTTTGTTTAAAACCAAGAGATATTCTATTAGGTGGGTGTAAGTAGGGAGGAGACTAACTGGGCTGTCACTGTAATGAAATTTATTTTTTTATAGTGACATTCTCACCAGGAGGACATAAAGCCCTTAACAAAGCTCCAAAGTATGATCTAACAGAGCAGTGAATGACACAGTACACATTGTCCAGTGTTAAGCAACAGAGATACTGGGCTGTGGAGATAAACCAGCTGGCAAATGGGGAAAGGAAAACAAAAAAAGAACTAACAACAGTGAAGGAAAAGAGAAAAATGAATCTCTTTGCATCCAAGTACCTGCAGTTGGTCACCCCTTGCCATTGTGTTGACGTGACCTGTATAGACATGTCCAATACGTCTGTGATGGTAGATGTTATATTTCATAATCTATCATTGCTTACATTTTTACAATTTCTGCACAGACTTTGGAGTTTTTTTTAATCATGTTATATAGTTTTAAGAAGGGATGTGTCAGGTTGTGATATGAAGGATCTGCTCAATCCCCTGTCCCAGAGTGGGGAAAGCCCTTGAGACAGGGATACCAGTGACATCTTCCACTCCATCCCTAACTTTAATATTGCATTATAATGACTAGGCTTCACTCAAGAGTTGTGCGTTTCATGGGAACCAGTAAATCACTGCAGCTTTAGCTTTATTAAACGGTACATCATTACAGTTACTTCACTATTGCTTTGATATACTGAACACATATATATGATCAGCATAGTTTTTATGAATGTTTGTATCTGCTGTCACTTCACTGTCACTTCACTGCCAAGGCTCATTTTTAAAGTGATAAATAAACACCACTGCATCCTTTCCCACCAGGGCCTCTTACTTTTTAGAATGGATAACCCCTGGGAAAGACCTGAGAGGACCATACATTCCCTTAGTTTCAACATACTGTAATATAGTGGGTCTCCATTTCAAAGAGGCAAAAATTCTTTGCGCTTTACAGTATTCCCCAGATATTTTGTCACAGTCATTAAAAAATGTGTAAACAACCGTCTGTAATGAGTAGTTTGTATCCAGTCAGGTTATGTTTTCACTTTCACGTCATTTTTTGGTGACTGTATAAAACCATTTAATTCAATGTTAATTCAATGGTTGGCTATTTATCTTATCTCCTTCGTGGCTGTGGTAGTTTTCACTACCAAATATAGAAATGTTTTCAGCAAATTTTGTTTTTGTTACTTCATTTTCAGGCAGTTAAATGACTGTTTAATGAGTGAAAGAATGTTTTAAACTTCTGCCCCTTCTACCACAGTATCGGCTGTACAGCGCAAGCGGTGCAGTCTGCAGGGTTTGTTTTACCCAGCTCATTATATAAGCGAAAGTACAAAATTGAATCGATCTTTTTTGATATTCATGTCACCTCACAGCGCTTTCACAGGAACATGTTATACTGACTGCGCTTACGATGAAAAGAGTGATGGGAAACGGGGCAGCTGGGGAACAACCTGGAACAAGATGACTGCAGAAATATTGACACCACTCTGCTGGTACAAATTGAGCATGGAGAGGTCTGCACTGCTAGTCTGGTACGAGGTGACAGTGTACAGGTCCATACTGTCATGCTGCTGGTCAGGTCTGCAAAGCTAGTACAAGTTAGTTGTTGAGATCATGTCGAGATTGTGAAAGGAGACGTCCGTTGGGATGTGGGGCTTTATTCGACGCAAGCGGTCCCTCAGGGTTGATTTAGCAGAGTGGACAGTGAGGGATTGGATGTGAAGTATCTCTGGGTTATCTTCTGGGGGGGCACCTGCACTTTGCTGTCGCTGTGTTTACCCGGCACGTTGAGCATTGTGCGAGGCGCCAGGAGTCTTCCAGTCAGCACGTTCGATACCAGGGCCTTTTCTGATTACTAAGTCATCACAACACATTACTCTTCGAAGTACAGTAGTATCTGGATTAGGGGCTATGGTGTGTTCCTGAGAAATGGAGCTTGATGAAATAGAGGTGTAAGAGGCCATTAATACAGTAGATTGCACAAATGGAGCTTGAAAACTGTGCATTTGGAACATGACACAAAATAGATTAGTTATGCCTTTAATAATAGGAAAAAAATGCAAAAAAAAACACTTGTATGGATACAAAAATATAAAAGGTAAAAAAAAATAAGAATTTTTTTAAAAACTTTAAAAAACATACATTACTGTAATAAATTATTAAGAGTTCTATTGAGAAACGGCATTGTAGGAGGTAGTGCTAACTGATATATAACTGCAGTTTAAAGCATTAAGTGATAGAAGCATTTTTATGCATTTTATTCCTACAGACCAGCAATGTCAGGAATGTTCATCTGGTTTCTGGTTGACTTTATAGGCAATGAAGGCTTTTTAATGTTCAGGTGTAGAATTGTATAACTAGCCTTAACATCTTTTTCATTTTCAAAAAAATGTTTTATGACTCCTGAGAACTGTAACGTGTCTTCTGAAGAAAATGTCATTTTATGCTGTAAAAAAGTATACTACTTTCAGTTGCATTGGTAGTCACAGCAGTTTCAAGAGGTAAGCAAATAACATCTGTTCCAAATGATGGCCATATGGTGCGTATTTTTGCGAGAGAATAAAATAAAAACAAATATGTCAAAAAGCTTTGTGTTCTTATGAGTGTTGAGCCTGCCGTAGCTGAAACTGTGTGACTGGGTTACTCACTCACTTTTGAACGGATGCAATAATCACATTATGTCAGTCAATGCATCTATCAAGACATCAACTTGGCACAATAAAAACATAAAAAATATATAATGGGTTATGAGTTGCCTAAAAAAATAGGTATGCATTTTTAAGAAGTCTTTGTTCAGAATAATTCTAATTTTCCACCAATAAAACTTTCATCTATTTTTGTCTCCAAGTACCTCACTTGAAATTTTGTCAACTCATCTCAGCCTGTCTTCTGTGTGGGTAATTGTGTTTGTTTGGTCCGTGTGTTGTTCTGCAGCGGTTTTTCCACAATGGTTGCACAATTCTGATGGTGAATGCAGGCAAAACTGGTCAAGTTGTAGGAACTGACATTTCTTTTGCTGTTGAAAAACACTCAAGGTTCTAGCACTGGTTCTCCATCTTCTGTCAGACTATTCAAGGATTGTCACTCTGAAAGTCAGAACTCTGTGATGTGTTATTGAGGAAGGACTTTTCTTTCCTTTTTTTCTTCCCTTCCCTTTCGCAAGTCCTTCAGATTGACAGGTTGTTACAAAACTGCATTCATGTGGCTTGAATACATCTTTTGTCTAGTTCTGCATGCTTTTTTGACTTTCCATTTTAACACCAATGACATATTGAGGTTTTCATTAGCTCTGGCCTGGTGTGGTTTTCTTCGCGGAGAGGGTATCTTTGTCGGTTTCTACTGAAGGCGAATAAATCAGCGAAGCCTGGAATAAGGCCGTGGCCCCACCTCGCACGGCAGAGACGAGCTGAAAGGCTCATTAATCAACAGCCGAGTCACAGATGTGATGGCTTCCACACAAACTGCCAGCAGACTGTGAAAGTCACATCCAACACACTCGACTGTCAGCAAAATTGGGACCCTACACACTTCTCTCCCAGACTCTGAGTGCTTCTACTGCCGCACCACACCGCGCCCAAACATTGGCACAGCCTCACTAAAAACACTCATAAACCTGCTGCAAATCAGCTCTACTTCCTTTTTATAGACTCACTAACTTGTTAGAACCTTTCTGATCGCGGACATGTTGGATTTTGCCATTGAAATTATGTAATGAGATTAAATCAATATCAAAGATAGTACAAATTGGTCTGTGTTTAATATGCTGTTTGCGCTGATTTACCACAGTTTGAGGGTGTTTCAGTGTGAGACATAGAAATGACTAACGCAATAGAAAACAAAAGACAGACATAAACCACCACTTTTGTTTTGAAATGTTTCCATTTCCAGCTAATTAATTAAATTACTTATTTGGGTTTTTAGATATATGGTTTTGTGCTAGCTTACCTCCTGCTGGACATTTCAAGGTTTGGTGTTGGTACTGCAGAGCAAGATTGAAATGTAACTTCTCTAATAATTGTCAAAGCTTAATGCAAAAAACAAAAAAAAAAACACACTTGGCACCAATTTAGACTGTGAATATAATATTTTCACGTACAGTTGAGCCACAGTCATCACATGATCTGAAGGTGAGTGTAATTGCTTTAAAAAGAATTTAAATAAATTTTGGATGCACGTGTTGAACGTTATGAATGGATGAATTTTGGCCTCTGAAGAGATTATGGGAGAAAAACATTTCTTTTCTTGAAGGGATTGGACTTCTACCCAGTGTTTACCTGCTCAACACTGTTATTATGCACTGAAAGCTGAGTAGTGCTTTGGGGCAAATTACTCTCATGGTGTCCGTTGCTCTTTGATGCTTTGGTGTGAAACAGGCCTGTGGCATTTTCATGTGTCACCACAATAATTGGGCTTTGGAACAGATTTGACGGATCCACTGCAGATCCTGTAATCTTCTGAAAATTGCCATGTTGCTGAGAATGAGTGACATGCCCGCTATAGCGGAAAACAAGGCCGGTTGAGGCACTAGAGATCTAATGATGGGATATGATGGCTGGGCTGTGTCACCGTACTGGTCTTATCATTCCCCAGCAAACACTGATCTGTTTGCATCGTGTCCAGTAGCAGATGATTAGGAGGATCCCGACTTGTCACCGCAAATCTCCATCTTTGTACCGTGCTGAGACAGGGTGGCGGGAGTAGAGGTGTGCAGTTCCGATAAAAGTGAAATCCATTTTAGCCCGCTATATACTTAGCACCCTCGAGACTTTAAAGTGACGTTTATATTGAGTATTGGCATTTATTCCTGTTGTTATTGTGTTTTTCGTGCTGTACCATAATCCAAGGGGCTGCGGTGTGGTCTTTTCCACGCTGAAGTGACAGGAATGTGGTTTGCTGGCAAGGGCTTTGCTGAGCTCATAAAGAGACCAGCTGTCAGACTCCATTCAATCACAGCAGCACCGCTCACACTGACTGGCAGCCCTCCTATTTTAAGATAATTTCCCTTGATTTAGCCAATGAATTATGCTTCCAAACTCATAAAGCATTTGCAGATATTAAAAACAGGACATGTCACAATTAGGGCCTTTCAGGAAATTACATGTCTAATTTGACAACAAACAACTGACGCGTTCAGATGTAGGGCGGTCCTACTCATTCCAGTGCTTTTTGAGCTTTAAATCAGATAAAATTGTCGAAACTGTTGTATTAAAATTATGAGGGGCTGCCTCAATTATTAGTTCTGGGTTTCTTTTCAGCATTTTGCATTTATCTTTGCTAAAAGCTTTGCATCCAGTGATCTGAGCACTGATCTCAGATTGCGTTGCCGTGCTAGATCGGCCTTCAAACCTGCAATGTATTGTGACAGTCATCCTAGACGAGACCAGGCTGTCAGGATTGCAGAACAGAAGAGGCTCCGTGGTCCCCATAATCCTGGGATGACAGGCTCCTGTGCAGATGGCCATCTAGCCTTCGTAAAGTCGGAGCACTGGAGATGTTCATTGAGATTCCCTGGCTGCGCCGTGATTTGCCCTCCGCTATGCTGAGCCAGTGGTGAATGGAGATGCTCTGTTGTGGATGAGAAGGAGAGTGTGGCTGTGGCCATCCTTCATTTGCCTTAGGAATATAAGTTCATAAAGTCAAAGCAATTATCCACTTGTCTTTCATTGCAGGAGAAGTTTGGTGGGGGGGCAGGAGGAGTTAGATCGGAAGGTGAGGGAAAGAAGATATTCGGCCATTCTCTGAATGTGTGCGTCCACCATCCGAAAAGGTGAACATGCTGTTAGACGGGGGAAGTGTGCATAGTGGTAGGTGAGTGGCAGCATAGGGGAGGTTGGCAGAAATGGAAGAGGCAAAATGGCAAGGGGCAAAATGGAAGGAGGTGACGGGAAGTGCCCGACTGCATTAGTCGGAATGGCGAAGGGCGAGTGGCAGCACAGGAAGCTCCCCACCGGTGACCTGGGTCCCAGTGCTCACGGGCCGGTGACAACAGCAGCCGATAATGGGCAGTAATAGCGGACAGCCGGTGCACCGGGCTTTTTAGCCCGGGGACACCAGCCCTTGATGGAGAGCGCACCTTGCCAGAGTCCCAGTAAATGGTCTGCAATGTCACCATTTATGTATTCCTCCTCTTTCCCTCAGCCCAAATTGCTTTTTCCCACCTTCTCCACAGCCGGTATGCGCTGAGGTGTACTTGTGTTGACAGTCACAAAGCCATTTCAAGTGAACCTCCTGCACAGAGTGACCTACCCTCCTAGCCCTTGCTATATTACGACCGATTTCGAGCGAAGTAGCTGCTGCCTTTCCGGCAGCTCGTACCAGATTTATCTGCCTATGAGGTAGTTCTCTATTCAACTCGCTGCCTGGAAATGCTGAGGTAAGCGGGCCAATTGCAGTGCACAGCCTTGAGAAAGAGTTTGAACTCAACGCGCTGGTTGCGCCAGAGCTAATAATGTAGTCCTGTGAGTGAGCTTCTTCTTCCGAGGCTACAGCGAGCACTTTCGCCCTTACATGCGCTGCAGAATAATTAGGAGGAGACGTATTAGCATAGCATGCTGTTGAAATTGCTTTCACCCCTTCAGTCTTCTTGCTGCGCAAGTGTTACACACTTTAAATGTTTTCATTAGCATGCTCGAGCTCATTAAACACTCGGGCATTTTGCCGTGTTTTATGCAGGGACTTGGGATGACTAGAAAATAGCAGAGCTAATTTCAGAGTCCGGGACAAATTGCGGTTCACGACTTTATCCGGCTCAGGTTGCCCCCAAGTGCGGCTTGAAAACGAGAGATCGTTGGCCAGGTTTGCGCGTCCGCTTGACCCGCTTTGTTTCACTCGGTGTCGTCGCATCTCCGCCGCTTCGTGTCATCGGGCTAATTCTGAATCTCTAAACATGTTGGTTCGTGTCAAGTCGGTGCAGTCAGCATCCGTTTTAAGTTCAATTTCCTCATCTCTCGAGCTAAACATTAGGCGCGTGATTTATGTATAAGACCGCTTTACACTATAGCGCTATTTGCATGGGATTTGTTGTGCTGACAGTAGTCTATTCACTGCAGCACAATTTCAGTAATGGTTCCCCTTGGGGGCGATGTGCCGGTTTGACGAAGAGTTGGGCTTTTTTCAGTCTTGGAAATACAGTTAAGTTTGGAAAACTATAGCGCACCGTCCAACTTCAAAATTCTCCCCTTTATAAAATGCCATGGATTGCCTTGCCTTGATGTGACAGGTTGCTGTGTTAGTCCAAGTTGTTTTTGACAGAACACAAAGAGGGGAAAAAAAAACATTAAAGCTTTGCATTGAATTTCTCTTCAGAGGTAGATTGCAGTCACTGGAATCGATTCCTCCCCCCCAAACATCTTTGTTTTCTCTATATCCCTGCTTTGTCATGACTATTTAGCACAGGCTGTTGGATTGAGTTTACCCCTCTGAGGATTTATTGATGCTGATGAGTTCTTTGAATTCATGACCGGGCTAGCTGGAATCAGGGGTTTTTGAACGTATTTACCCATTTGATAAACGCCTTTTTTACTCTGCTTTTGATAGATCTTTGCTTGCATCGCACGTAATAGCTGCAGCTTATATAATGGGCCTGCCTTAAGTGATGACGTGCAGATATAAAAGAGGTTTTTATTTATTTACTGGACATGAGTCAGCCTCGCTTCTCTAAGTCCATGTGTTCCCACTCTCGTTCTTTTTCTCTTTCATCTGTCCTCTGTTTCTTTGAGCTCAGGAATGCCATTCTGGCCGTGTCGAACTAATCAGGGTTTTTGGAGAGCACGGAGCGGACCGCGTCCCCGGCCACTCTCCCAGCCCGACCCGGAGCGATCCCAGGCAATCAGTCATACCACCCTGCCTCATTCAGCCCCGCGATCGCTTCCACACCTCTGGCACTTCTCAATGTCAGCGTCTTGTCTTGGTTACGCACACTAAACTCCCATTGCTCTGAAGGTTAGACTCTGCAAACTCTCCCGCAACCATTCACAGATACCTGAGATGCGTTTGGCTTGTTGTTTTTTTTAAATCCCCTTTCTTGTGTTTTTTGGAAACGATAACACCCGCTGGCCTGCTGCCCCGCTATTCGAAACGCCTCCTGCTTTCGGAGAGGTCAAGATGCCCGCAGTTTCCTACAGTGTCTGCCAGCAGCTTGGGGCTCCTCCAGTTACTGCTCAACCGCAGACATCAGCGCTGCGCACCAAGTCCAGAAAGGGAGCAAGGAGGGGTGGCCTTTCACAAGTAAACTTTGTTCATGGACTCACAGGGATTGCTCTCAGCTCTGTGTTATAGACATCCACATCAGTCAACAAGCCAATTTTTTGCTGGTATGACTAGCTCTAAGTAGCTTTTTATTTTGTACATACAGTAATACCTCGACTGGCACTCCAGATGCATTCTTGAGAAATGGAGTTCTTAATGAAACGGCGCTCTGTTTGTTTCAAATACGTATTTTTTTATGTTGTAAATTACAATTAACTACGCAATGGTAAAATAAGAGAGTGACAGTTAAACAGGGCTATAGGAGGCACTGCTAGTGCAGGTATTACTGTGTGTGTGTTTAGCAGTGGGGTGTATTTATGCTGCTTTGCTACAGCTCCTTTGGCTACAACTTGCTTGTTTTTTTTAAACAGCAGCCTTTACAATACAGTGTAAAGTAATTAAAAGAACATATTTATAAAAACTAATTTTATCACTTGGTGTTGACCAAAACCAGACAAGTAAAGGAATATTAAATAAGCACGTCAGTGATACTTCACCGCCACTGGGCTCTAGGAACATGTTGCTATTTACTACTTTTATTGCTTTTGCATTTGTGGTGGAAAACAAGGTGCAAACACAACTTCTGTGCCATAGACTGTAACACAAATAAATATTATGTAAGCGGGAGCTCTGGGGTCGATTCCCTGTATATAAATCTTTAGTGTGTTCCTCGCCAGTACAAGATATCCCTCCACTCAGTATTTTACCATTGAATGTCACTGTACTCACGGAGCCGCTGGCTAAAAATCAAAACTCTGGAAATTTCATCCCCCCTGAGTTACTTTTAGGCCAGTGGCTTAGCGAAGCTGCACCATGTTGGCCTCAATAAATACACATGTCAGAGAGGCTATGGATTACTGCTAGTAGCAGCGGGGAAAACTTTTGACCTCAAACGTCCTTTCTGCTTGAGATTGTGCTGACTGCTTCAGGTGTGGGTGCGAGCGGAACCTAAAAGTGTCACCACTGTATGTCAAGCGCCAATTACGCGACAACACTGGTAAACCACAGCTGCCTGAAATTTTAATCAAATCCACTGAGACACTGATGCGAAAAGGGAATAATGTTACGACCACTGTAACTGACAAACATGGTCTGCTTAGTCTGAAATGTGCAAGACAGAGTTTACAAGTAAATTTGTCCTCGAGGGGATCGGCAGTGGAGAGGGGTGGCATGCTACAGTAGTTCCAAGTAGATGTAGAATAAATCGTGTTTGCTTGAGAGAGATCTCTGTTATTTTGGAAATCTCCCTCTTTCAATGTTATTGGATATCAGTGACACTTGCGATCAAAGCAACTATCCGCAAATGAAGCTGTCAAAATGCTCGGCACTGAAATCCCAAGGAGAATTTTGCTCTCAGATCTAATAATACAGAGATGAAACCTCAAAAAGCCAAATGAACTAAAAACGTGTTACGTGCTCCGTAATAAAAACTATTACCAATGCGACGAGAGGATCGGAACCTCAAATCACTAGAATCAGTTTCTGTCGTCTGCACCGAAGCTCTGATTACCAGTTTCAACTGGACTACTTTATTTCTGTATTATATTTTTTAGCTTGTTTTTGGACTCGTACTTTTTCTGCAGGACAAGAAACCTTACAGAGTGACCCTTTCACAGGGTGCTATAGTATTGTAGTAGCACAGACCAAAAAACATGCATTTTACAGTTTAAGTATATTGTGCACTTAATCCCCCTGTTATATGGAAACAAAAACACATTTGATGTTAGAATAAAGCAGCCATGTGCCAAAGAGCCAATGACGGAAAGGCAATCTAGATTTTCCTTTATGAAAAGGTCCTTAGAATTTTTCATAGAGCTGCATACAAATCAGCAGCAGGTTTGAACAGAGTTTTATAAATAATTTGCAAAAAAAGCACATCCAGTAAGACTTTCAAGCGGTTAGGTTTAAAAACTCAGTTAATTGTGATTACAAGCGTCGCTCCCGACGAGAAAAAAACCTAAAAAGATAAATTCTGGAGCGGGTGTTCTACTCCACGGCGACTCATTTGTTTCATAAAAGATAAATATTTCCGAGCCGGAAATTACGCTTTAAAACTTAAGTTCTTTTTCTTTTTTTTTTTATTTCTCATACGTAACGTGTGCTTTCTCACAGAGATTTTTAAGCAAAAAAAAAAAAAAAAAAAAAAATTCCTTTTGCATTTAAACAGATATGACACATTTTTGTCATNTTCTAACAGAGATTTTTAAAAAAAAAAAAAAAAAAAAAAAAAAATTCCTTTTGCATTTAAACAGATATGACACATTTTTGTCATACCTCCAAATGGTGTGCAATTAAGAAAAAATAACAAAGCGCACCAGCTAATTAGTCGTCTCTCCGAAAGGCAGCGGCGGCACTCTGGCCACATAATGAGACTTGAATTAAGCCATCTACTTAAATCCGTTCGCTGAAAGAGGGAAATAAAGGGCAGGGTTTCAGCGCCGGTGTGAGGCCTGTACACTCACCATGCTACGTTACACTCTCTTGCCAATGGCGCCTTTTCTCTCGCTCTCTCTCTCCCCTTTTCATTTTGTGTCTGGCACTTTCTCTGAATGTGTGGGAACTGGAAGGCACGGCTCTTTTTATACAAAATGGATCAGCTTGTGTTTCTAAGGGCGCAGAAGTGTTCCATTGTCGTGATGTCACTGCTCCTCAAGAGCGCTGACCTCTGGCCCCCGATGGATCCGTGGCCGTGCATCGCCTTACTTTTACAGGCCAGATTGTTATTGTCCTCCCACTAGGGGGTACCCAAAGCCTTTTGGTGTGAAATTCAAAGAACTTATAGCTTATAGCGCAGCTCTTCTTCCCTGTCGTCTCCTTCTTGTCTCTTTCCCTCCTTTCTCCTCCACACTCGGACGCTTGTTTCCCCCCTTTACGCCTCTCTGACACATCAGACACCGCCAGGTGTCGCAAATACATCGCTGGATACGTGTTTTTCCCCGCAAAAATAAACTGTGGCACAGCATGTATGCAGCAGGGGGATGAGAGTACAGCTGGCACTGTGTGTGTGTGTGTGTGTGTGTGTGTGCGCGCGCGCGCGTGTGTGTATGCATGCGTGTGTCCATTTGCGCATGAGTGTGTGCGTTTGTGTGTGTGTGTGTGTGCACGTATGCGTGTAGATGGGTTTGTGCATCAGGGCCTGTGTGAAAGGGGTTAGAGGTCAGCAGAGGTCATCTTAATTGTCCTTCAGATGTTTGATATTGATGTATAAGAATAGGAAAAGATGAAAGGATGACCACGTATACGACAGAGGTATTCCTCCTGTTTCGAGAACCAGCGCAATCTGCCGCGTCAACAGACAAAAAAACAGAGCAGTCTTTTATTCTGAGGACCTTTTAAATGGAAAAACCAACAAAAAACAAAAGGAACGCGTAAGGGAGACAACAAGCCGGCTAATCGAAACCCAACTGAGAATGAATAATGCTAATGACTTTTTTTTTCCTTTTCTTAACACATTCCCAAAGAAATGACTAAGTAAAATCGGCTGTGAAGAACGTCTTTGTTTGCGGTTCAGGGGATAGACAGAGCCGGGCCTTAGATCTGGTGCTGTACGACTGGAGAATCCCCAGAGCGGCACTATCCCTGCAACACTCACTCCTTCGGGGGGAAAGTTTACTGCCAGTCGCTTTTGTACTGCAACAAAAAGAGTTGTGGCAGCGAGCAACGAAAGCCCAGATCTGAGCAAACCGCTCCAGCAGAAATACCTACAGATGATAGGATGGAAGCGTCAGGGGCAATAAAGACCTTAAATACCTCCGCGCGCATTCGTTTTGTACCAACAACAAGTGTACAGTAGGGCCGCCATGTTTTATTTTTGTTTGCTTTTTTTTTTTTTGGCAAAGGTTCTTCTCCCCCGGTGGGTGCTTTGCGGGGCGATGCAGCGCGTGACATCATTGTTCCCGCCACGAATCAAGGCGTCGGATCATGACAAAGGCAGACCACCTCGCCTCCGTGTCCACGCAGCGGTCGCGCGCTGAAACGTCATGTTCTCGGGCAAAATTAATTATTCAGTACACAACCTCAATTAAATTTGAATCCACCAGTTCAAGTAACCTTTTAGTATGCCACATTAATTTTTAAATGCGGGATTTGGCCTTGTTTAGATTTACTGCTTATCAGATGGTCTCATTACACTGTCAGTGTTACAGCACACTTGTTTCCTGTGTATGTGTGTGTGTGTTTGTGGTTTTATTCCCCCCCCTTCCAGCTCACTTCTTATTTCATCCAGTTACCCCTGCATTCCCATGTAATGAATTTATACATGTAAGTGCAAACTTGTGTCTGTAAGTCCCTACGGTTAACATGATGAATAATCCAGGGTATAACATATGGTTTTTATTGTGACTGATATCAATGTTCCTTGGCATGATAGTTAAATAGTGTGTCTGTTTCTGTGTATGTACTTTTTTACTAGTATGTATATATAAAAGTTATATATGTAAGTTTTTATTGGTTACACGATGAGTCATCCAGGATATATAAAGCAGAGATGCTGTTTTTTATTGTCGCTGACGTCAGATTTAATTGACGTGTTAAGCGGGGTGCGTTCTTTTGTGTGTGTCTTGTTTGCTGGAGTGTATATTTAAGTGGTGCCATTTGCAAGGGAAGAAGCAGATATGAGCAATGCTCACTCAGTATGAAGCTGACTTTACAGTTACAGCAGCAGGTCTGAAGGAATGGTTCCTGAACTGTGAGCTATATGTTGTCTGTAGGAGGCCACTCAGGCTGTTTTAGAGAGGCTCAGGAATTGTACTGTACCGACCAATACCCAGCGGCACCCAAAGGAGAGGGAAGGATAGGATTGGATCGGTACTTTATTAATCCCTGCAGGGAAATTCACAAAGTAGGTATTTGAGTAATATCTGTGCTGAAGGACAGTGTTGGCCTTTGCTGTCACCACAATGCTTGTTTGTTATGAAAGGAATACACACAGTTTAGCGTCAAGAAGTGTTATATCTTCTGGGCACTCTGGGCGTAGCAGTTACAACTTCGAGTCCCGCTTCGTGCTGCAGTACCTTTAAGCAAGTTACAATTCCTCAAGTAAAAAGTACCCAGCTGTATAAGAAAATGAATCATCGCAGGTATCTTAATACTGTAAACTGGTTTAGAGAAAACTGTCCACTAAATGCAAAAATTAAAACAACTGATGTTGTCCATCTATCCCACTCCTGTTGCAGTACACCTGAGCAAGGCATTTATTCTGAATTGCTCCAGTAGGTTTCCCTGCCGTGCGAATGTGTAAATATTTATTAGTAGTACAGTGTACATCGCGAATGCTGTGAGCTAACTTCGACAAACACTAGCTAAATAAATAAATGCACGCGAAAAGTGTGGTTGCATTGAGCACAGTCTTCAAACGGATGGATACTTTATTAATCCTCGCAGTGGAATTCACACCCTCAGGAGCTGAACACGTAACACGCAATAACAAAGTGCACAGTAATATCCAACATAAATAAATAACAAATAATACTATACTAAAATAACAAAATGGCAGATGTAGCACTCAGACAACCTGCAGCACCGTCCACGTCCCTCCAACCCGTGTCACAATATGAGCTGAGGTCTTGTATCGTGGTCTTTTATGTGGAAAAAAGTGGTGGTCATCTCTCCAGCTTGGCGTGAAAAGCCATCTTGGAAGTGACCGTTCCTTTCTCACTGGCACTGTATGGGCAGTGGACAGACAGAGCATAGGGACACTAATACTGCCAACAATATGAAATGAAAATGATCCAACATCCCCCTATTTCTTCCTCTCCACCACCATTTTCTCCGTTAGCTTCTTTTTAATTTCTTTTTATTTTCTTAATACCTTCGGCACTTCAACAGAGGTGCTAAAGACGCTATGCTTTCCTTATTTCATTAAAGGCCGCATGGCCTTGAGTGCAGTTTTAGAAAAAGAAAAAGAAATAAAGGGAAGGCTAGATAGGAGAGTAAACCCATCCCTGCGTTAAAATGGAGACGCCGAGAGAAAATAAACAACAACAATAGTAAATTCTACTTGATACACGGGGGTTGAAGGGAATCCATTTTGGCACATTAATGGGGAGGCCAACCTGAACACTGGAGCCTCTGAGAGGTTCAGACGTACTGTTATAAAAATGTGTCTTGAGCTTCCCTCACTTGGAGTCCAAATGACACCCATTTTCTGTGTGTAGCCTTGACACCGCCTTTCATACTCCTTTCGCTTTTCCGTTTTGTAGTCGAATGGGTAAACTCTTTCTTTTGCAAGATGCACTGAGATCATATAAAGCCAGAGAAGGTGTCAAAACAAAAATCTAGTAAATGTTGACACCCTTTGAAAGAAAATATTTTTTTTTTGCTACCCTTAATTTGCAGAATATGCAGTTTTACAAGAGAATTTAATTTAAAAAGGCATTATCATAGTATTCTCGCTTTCTTTGTAATCCCTCCGGCATATGAAAGCATGAAATACATATATATCATCTGTTGGTTTTTGCTCTGTTTTTACTTCTTGTCTAAGAATGGCTAAATATGTATGGATACCTCAGTATAGTTTGCTTGTCTTCATGGGCCTTCTCTAAAACCTATGCAAATAATATTTTTTTTAAATGTGTAAGGTGCCTTTTTGGAAGTATGGAGCTTTGTAGCCTTTGCAGAAATCCAAATTTTGTGTTTGTCAAAACAAATGAAAGTATAAAGTGCATTATTAGCCTATTAGTAGTTTTAAAAGGCAATCAACAAATTAGGTGTTAAAACAACAGAGGGGATAAAATTGATGGTTTTCTGGCTGAATAAAATTTAAAATATTACATATTAATACTGTAGAACACACATGCCTTTATTTTACTTTGTTTATTTGTTAATTTAACTCCTTTTGTTATTAGTTATGGTGGTCATACCTGCAAGATACATTTAATAGTTTCAGTACGTTTAATTTTTATATATAACCAATCTTAAACACGGATAGCAGAATTTCATATTTAAGTGATCGAATAGTTTAGATTGCGTGCTGTTGAGATGGAAATTGTGAATTGGTGCTAATTCTTAGCTTCTTCAATACACTGTATGTCAGAAACCAAAAGCACATTTTTATGGGTCTTAACAACAAGTGTGAGCTGGTGCATCTTTCAGTCTCACTTCATCAGGCCACTTGCTCGCTGAGCGTCTGTAAAACGGGCGAAACGCATGCAATGTCCGGCTGATTGGTAAATAGTGACAAGAAGTGGCTCAAGGTGGTCTTCATGATTGTACACGATCATTTGTGATCAATCACGCATACATGTATATATATATACACACATACATATATGTCTGTGTGTATGTATGCATGCATACTATATATATATATATATATATATATATATATATATATGTATGTATGTATATATAATATATATATATAAAAACAGCCTCCAGGCTCACCTACCTCACTTTCTGGCAGGCAGGCTGTTCCAGGTGCTAGGAATGAATATTTAATGCATTATTTAAATATTGAGGGATTTGCACTTTCAGTAGTATTGCTTTTGCATCTGTGCTGAATGCGATGGTCCAGTCAGTGCAGTGAAAGGCTGAGGGACTACCCCTGTTGTGCAGAATGTTAGGGATTTTCAATTAAATCCAGCACTAAAACTACACAGCGTTCCTAATAAATAGCCGATACACTCTGGAATAGCCAAAGATCTAGAAATTCCGTGTCTAAGAGTTGTGGAACTCTAGGACACTTTTTTCCTTATATGTGAATACTCACATATTTTTTTATTCCTTCATTGAACAATTTTTCTACATGAACCTTTTTTCTTTTCAAGAAATCGAGTTAATCAGGACTTTTTGACTTTTCCCTGTTTTTTCCTTACCTATAAGTTGTTTATATTATATAAAGTTGACATGCAAAACAGTTTGTGCATATGTGTGTTAATCATTCAGATGTTTTAATTAACAAAGAGATGTTCCTGTCTTAGTTCCTGTCAAACTTCTAAAAAGTGTGCCTTGATAAATGTTTGATCCGTTTGTTTGAAAGTGCGTGTCAGAAATAATTAAAGGATATTAAAAGCTTGCCCTTTCAAAGTTCTTGATGAAGGACAGACAACACCCTGTTCAAGCAGAACAGAAGACTAGAACAAATATTTCATGACTATATTTTAAGAAGAAATAAAGTAAAATTATAATTTTCTTCATTTTAAGGACTAGTTTTGTGGATGCAGATGAAGCCTACTCCTACATTAAGAAGGGTTTTCACCATCAAATCTGTTCACTCACCCTGGTAATTTACAAAGGGGCTTAGCCTGTATCTGGAAACCAAACCCCTATGTTTCTCACTTGCTGCATTCGTTTAAATGGATTTAACTTTTCTACAGTCAAGTAGATTTTCTGTTATGTGCTATTTAATAAATTTCTTAATTGTTTTTGAGATTATATAAGTAATATTCTCACCTCTGTTAGTATGTTACACATTTTTGTGAACGCAAACAGTACCGGTCATTATTAAGTAAAACATTCCGCAGGAAATAACTTTTTCCAGTTAAATCCATCTTTGTAAAAAAATCCACCAGTGTAAAAAACTAAGCTGCAAATGTTCAGAAGTGTGACAGGAGTGAATTCTTCTGATAATATCACCTTTACATTGTGGTTAGTGAAAACTTCAGACTCAGCAGCCAGTAAATCTACAATCAAATGTTTAATTCCATACCGTCACGCTTTTATTAGAATATATAAATGAGGGACCCGCATCGCCCCCTCCCAATTATGATAGCAGTAAATTGTTTTGTTTAGGTCATCTGTGCCTTAATGAGTGGATTTTTCCTTTATGTGATCAATACGCCATGCATGTGGCCATTGTGTTTTTTGTTTTGCCGCTCAGCTTGGTTTCCCCTTTCTTGCACAGGTGCGACTCCGCTCACATGCTAATATTGTCGCCGGTTTCTCCCCGAGTTCAGTAGCGGCCCGCGGTCCCAGTGAGCGCATGCTTAATGAAGCCCTTCGGAGAGGGGAGCGGCTGGGAAGCAGGGCAGAGCACCCCGGTGGCACGGGTTCAAGGCTCCTCTCCCAGGGCCCCAGGAGGGTGAATCTCCACCCCTGCTCACCCCCCCAATACCATACAGCCCAATTTGAATTCTGTGCTAACAGATTTAGCACAGCGCGCTACTCCACCAGCCAAAAAGATGGAAGATCAAGCGCCTCCTTCGCCCTCCTCCAGCTCCAGGAGTGAACATGCACATCCCCATGCCGACACTGTCAATGCTGCACTCTAAATTAGCCTCATTTATAATAAAACGCTGATCAGGATGTTAATTGCATTCATCATTGGGCTTGACGGTACCCACCCTACCCCCATCACTGCCACCCCCAGCCTGCCGCCGCGCAGTGTCCCGGACACTCCGTTTTTCGATGCCTTTTGTATAGGCGGTTTCTCTGAGTTCCCCTTTTCAAAATAAAAATGTTTTTTTGCGAGGATCCCCGACTGCCTGCTGTTTCCATGGCAACAACCCTATTTGTCTGCTAGAGAGCTGAGGTCTGCCACCAATAGGAAAGACAGACACGTCAACGAAACATCCGAATACATCAAAGACAAATTCATCTGCTCAATCTGATCAGCTCAATTAATGGGGGAACAGAAGCTGAAGGGGGTTAAAAGGGGGGCATCCATTCAACCTAGACCAAACCGTTTTTTTTCCCCTTTTTTAATAGCTGAATATATGTCTTCTTTTTATTGGTGCCCGGCTGGTTTGGTGGGGGGGGGGGGGGGTGGGCGGAGACTGGAATTTAGCACTCTGTCAAAGGCATTACCGGGAGAAGGCAGGCTTTGGGGCCTCCTACACCTTACAGATACGAAGCTGTCAGACAAAGAATAGCACGATTCATTAAATGACACTTATTTTCTCCCACTTTACAACACTACAGTGAACAAAACAAGCAGTGGAGCAGCGCAAGAAGACACTTTTCCACATTGACTCACGATGACAGACACGCGGCAATTACGGTGATAAGGCGAACAAGACGAGGAGCGCAGTGCCGTCCCAGTCGTCCCCCTCGCAACGTGCCGCCCGCTCCCACTTCACCCGAGATGCTCCGTGTGTTTCACACGCGCATGCGAGCAGAGGTGTTGTCTTCCCCGTCCTGGACTAAGTTCAACAGTTTTAGTCTTTGAGGGCCTTCGGTAAAATCCCGCGTCAAGTGTGCACTGAGTGCGTCTCTGTACAACAAGAAACCAGATGCCCGAGCCGTGGGTTAGCTGTGTGCTTCTGAGTTCTGGAAGGAAAGAGAGCAGCAGGCTGTCAGCGAGAACAGCAGCGAAACCTTGTGACGGGGCATTGTGGAGGAGCTGCAGCGGCGACCTTCCAATTCAGACTCCATTACCAGCCACTCTTAATGTGGAGATGCATGATGGGTACCTGATTGGCCCGACTCCTCAGCCGGGTGCTGGGTAATATGCTTTCGGGGATTGCTGACAGATGCAATAAGAGAACAATAAGTGGCAGGGCAGCAGTAATGCAGAGGTTCGAGTGGCCAGCATGGAAACTGATGGCTGGTATATTGGCTACTGTGTTTCACACAATCCATGGACTCCCTTGCCAGGTCCCCACCAGCGAGTGAATTAACATTTGCTCTGGGTGAACTGGGGTGGCAGGGACATGAGTGTGTCTGTGAATGTGTGTGTCTGAAGGACAGTAAGCCCTGGAACAGAACATGCTTTAATAAAATTTTAAAAAGCTGTGAGTATACAGTGCTGATTGTTGTCAAACATCGTGCTTGGGGATTTCTTTTGAATCAAGAGTGCAGTATTTTTCCCACTCAAATGGCAGTCAGTGTCAGATTCCTCAGCATAGACAAATGTATATGTTTGTAACTCACCCAGACCTGGACTTGTAGTCCCTGTAACTGCACCGAATACAGGTGATGGCCACTTTATTAAGTACTGGTTATTCAAACAGCTGCACAGTGGCTCTGCACGTGGTTGTGACTCAGTGTTTGAAGCACACAGACAAGGTCAAGAGGTCCAGTTACTGTGTGAACCACCATTACAGTGTAGTTGTGCTCTAAGTGATGCTGAACGTGGCTCCCTCGTCGGTTCCAATCGCACTGGTTCCAGCATTTCGGAAACAGCCGACCTTGTGGGGTTTTGCACACTAACATGACACTGGCTTTACTTTGCTACAGTAGCCTGTGCTGTCCCACCCCAACGGAGCATCTTTGGGATGAGGTGGAGTGTGACATTAACAGAGTAAATGTGCCATCAAAAAACTGGCAGAAACAGCAAAGCTGCGATGCCACCATGGACAAAGAACCCTGTGGGAACAAGTCCAGCTTGTTGCTGAATCCATGTTGTTCTGGAGTCAAAAGTAAATCTGACTGAACACAGCTATGGGAGGTAGCACCAAGGCCATTGCCAATGTGGTCATTGGCAGTGATAAGTTTTTTTTATTTATGGGGGGCAGACCACTGTTCTTTTTAAGAATCCAGAGCTCCGAGTTGCACCCCTGGGAGGTGCTAATCGAGGAATTGCTGTGTCACAGTGACTAATCCTTTCACTGGCTTCCCGCACACCAAGTGGATGGAACTGTGTGGCCACCAGTCCGATCGCAGCTATGGACAAGTGTCCTCGGCATAAACAGGGTCAGTTGCGAATGTTTGTCTTTCTCAGTTGACCGGGGGTGGAGGTGTAGGTGCCAGACAGTGCGGCGTCCCTCTCAGCACAGCCCCAGCTGATGGACAGCCTTGAAGCGTGATGGAGCGCCTGCCACAGATACGGCCTCATTGCCACTCGCTCAAATTATTAGCACACCGGGCCTCATGTTCTCACTGTGCACAAGATTAGCACGTCCTTGTTCAGCACCAGACGCAGCGGTGTGCTTTTCAGGCTGGATCAGTTTGAGGACAAATCCCTGGTAGAACTTCTGTTCCTGATAACTGAACCCAGAGAAGACAATTTTTATAGTTGCAATCACAAAACCTTGAAAAGGCCGTCGCCATTTTGCATTTCATACTGTGACATTTCTTATATGTGTGAAACGTTACAGTTTGTGACACTGCCTTGTTTTTACATCATATTCCATGCACAGTTTCTATGTCCTGTACATCTTTTGGGTTTTTCCACCTTTTCTGGAGACTTTTTTCAACAGTGGACTTTGTTGAGTCTTACCTACTTTGGAAGAAAGCGGTTCATTAGAGTTCATTAGGGTTCAATTAATTTAATTGCTTTGTAGTTAAAGATTAATTAAAGCAGCTATTGTACATATTTGCTAATAGAAATAATCTTTTAAAAAATTCTACATTGATACTTTGGTGGTAAGAATTCGTCCTTTTTTTTACTCACAGCTTTATTTTGTACATTCATTATTCCTTTTATATCCTGTGGTTGGTATGTATAATTTGTCTTAATGATCACGCTGATTTACCGTGGAAATCCAGACAGTGTGCTTTTTACCACGATCCAGCTCTTGACATCTAGTTGATGAGTACAAGGGCTATAATCAGGTGAAATTATGGTAAATTGATTTAATGCATGTAAGGCTTTGAATTAATTTAATCCATAAGAATGAAGAAACGTATTTGGTGAAATGGAAGAAAGAAAAACCTGACAGGACTTGCCAAGGTCTTTATTCCCACATTGTTTCTTTGATCCTGTTTAAAAACAGACTTAGAGAGTAAATAAAGTTTGGAAGCTTTTAAATCCTCAGGTGAACTTTTGCTCGCCTTCTTGTTCCGGCTGTAGAAACTCACTGTAATTGTGGTGCCGGGAGCAGGAATTTCGGAAACAATAACCCGTTTTTGACTTTTGAAGTCAGACACAGGGCAATCTGGATAGTCGGATCATCTAGCGCATCGATCTCTGCAAAGCTGTCAGTCACTGCCTATGCCGTCAGTGACAAGGAAAGCTGATGACGTTTGTTAATTCATTTGTTTTATTTCTGGCAAAAGTCATCTCATCGTAATTGGGGTTAATGAAAAACAATATTGAAGAAAAAGAGATTTGGTGCATATCTCTGTGCAGACAGCCATACAGCTACACTTTGACTCATTGGAACCCCTGGGCCGGTTGCTCTCTTGCACATTGTGCGAAAAGGATAATTAATACAGTCTAATTCGGGACAATGAAGCCTGAACTGATGTACTGTCATCAATACCCTATGTTCCAATCAAACCATGACAAGGATTTAACTCCCTGGAACAGGTCATCAAGCTGCCATATTCTTCCCAGCTCCCACTATTTATCTTCAGCCAAGCACAGTATTACAAGAGAGGGCGAAAAAGGGAAATAATTACAAATGAAGAGTGACGCGGCTGTGAATAGAACATATGTTGGGCCCGGCGGAGGCATCAGTGAATTATATCATTCTATGATGAAGCCGCACTGAGGCTGAACGGACCCATTTTAAACCCTGATGTGTTTTATCTCTACTGTATTCGGACTGTCATTTCTGCAGAGAGGTTTTGTGTAATTGAGGGTCAACTCCAATCTGCATGACTGGAGTGTGAAGTATAGGACTCTGCCAGACGGTGGGGAGGCCAGGTTCCCCCACTGTGATTTAGTGATGTGGCGCTGCACTGCTCCGTCTTCCTCACGACGGCGGCAGTGTCAGCATGACGCTCTTTTTTCCTGCATTAACTCCTGCGTAGTGTGATGCTGACTATGTTTTGTCCTTACTTGTCTATATACAATATATATGTATATGTATAATACTGTATTTCATTAGACGGTAATATTTTGATTTCCACTACCTCCTATAACTGTTGTGCAGCAGCACTCCTTATTTTAGCCCTTTGAGCAATTCATCATTATTTGCCTCATTTTAAACATTAAAAAATATATATTTATAAACAATTTTTGTGAAAACAATTTTCACGTTGTCTATAAATAGACTGTTTTTTATTAAGGATATAAATAATCTCTTATGTATTATGTTTTGCATGCACAGTTTTTAAACTCCTTTTATGCAGTATACTGTATAAATGACCTCTTATAGCGCTGTTTTGTTAAGCTCCGTTTCATGAGAAAACATTTACAGTGCTACTTGGGGTATTACTGTATTCTGTATTCTGAAGTTCTGTCTCAAGGGCACCAAATCAGATTCCTTATTAGAATGTAAAACAGTTATCTGTCCTAATAGCTAACAAAATTGTCAGTATATTTACAAATGTGATACTGATAAGAATGTGAAAACGCTTACACCGCATCTCTTCTTTTTTCTTGTTTTGGGGGAAAAAAAAACTTCCAGACGTGCCTAATTATTCGTGATGCACCCGGAGGTGTCCATAGTTCATAACAATACATTTTGCTAAACAAGCTAGTGGTCTTTTTTATTGATTGTCTGAAACTTGGGGGCTCACAGCACGTGCTTTTAAAGTCTCATACCTCAGTAGGCCTTTGTATGCATCATACATGAGTCAAATGTCAGATGATATTACCGTTTATGAAATTTGACTGAAATTCTTGTCTGCTGGCTGTGCGCAATGTTAAAAACCCTATCTTGCCTCATTAACAGATTGCCCTGTGTCTATGTGTCTTTGTAGTTTTGAATATATATTTTTATTGACCTCAGGTTAGCACACCGAATCACGTTTCACAAGGCCCCAAACAGGATGTTCTTTTTCTCACTGGACAAGGCCTTACACAAGGTCATGACTGTCAATTATCTCGCCTCTCCTGGCCTTGGTGCAAGTGCGAACCGCTGTTTGCTTCCCGCGCGCTGCATCCGTTAAAAGAAAATGCCCACTTTGCAGTAAACCTTGGAAAGCCTCTAATAGCTTAAAGGTAGCCTGAGCCTGAGAGCCGGAGCCAGCCGGTCTCAAAGCAATCCACTCCTCCTAATGGTGCCTTCTGAGAGAGGCCCGTGGTTTGAAGCTCAGATCCCCGGGCACTTTGAGGGGAGCCCGGAGAAGCTCTCACCCGCAACGCCTCTCTGTAACAACAGCAACTTGTTTGGTTTGCAGTGCCTTTGATATGCAATAACACCCCCCCCCCCCC
>UFQX01000300.1:470383-546463 GCA_900497675.1 Arapaima gigas | reverse complement strand
CAACCCCCCCCCCCCCCCCCCCCCGGAGTGGGAAGAGAAACACCACGAGAAGGATGTCTGTGTTTCTCGATTCGGCCTCTTCGACCACCCCTCTCCCCCAAGTGCCCTTATTGTGCTGAGTTGGTCTGATGTGTGGATATGAGTAGGTCCATTCACACAGGTGAGGTGGTGGCCTGTCTCTGCCAGCGCTTCTGGCTTCATGCGGCCTTGTCTGCATGGACGAGGAGACGCCGGTCCGGGTGGCAGCACCTCCTGGACTGCGTGGCACTGAATTTCCCTTTTATCAGCTTATTCCAAATGGCTATGCATGGACCAGAGTGGTTGCGGTGAGGACATAATATGTGTCATCCTCGATTTACAACGTATGCGACATACGACAGCCGTCCCATTAGCCTTCTCGCCCACTGTTTGGTCATAATGTCAAACGACAACTGCGCCATCTGTTGTACAGTAACTCCTGCAGCCATATTTGTTGCCGTTTGGCTCATCGTCAGTGTTTGGGTGCGCGGTAGTTTTTTTTCACAAAGTTACTTTTTATTTAAACTTGCCAGCAAGAGAAAATGTGAGCGTTCCGGTGGTGCTGAAAAGAAAAAGTGAAAGAAAATAGAGATGAAAGTGGAAATAAAAGTGAAGCGTGAGGATGCAATTATATTGCTATTCATATGCTATTTTATTATTTTATGTAGCATTTATGCAGGTCCATTTTCATACATGCTTATGGTTCATATAATATAAGGGGACTTTGAGTTTATGTCAGTGTAATTGCAGCAGAACCCATCCTAAGCCAAGGACCACCTGCACAGGTGTTGTTTAAACAACATGTTTGTTGATCATCTTTATGACTTTATGAGGCCAAAACTGCGGCAGCGATAGCAGCGTCACCCAGGCCTTCGGTGGTCAGCGGCAGGGGATCTGCTCACATGGGCCTGAGGTCCGCGGTGCTCAGCAGGGAGTCCGAAATAAATCTGCCATTTTTGAGCTCATGTTCACAAACATTCATTTCTTTTTAATACAATGTTTTTATATCGGGTTCTGTTTTTTCCCTGTTTTCAAATGCCAGTAAAATAAAAAGTAACACAAGGCTAAACTGATAAAATTATTCCATTTTGAAGGTTTTTCAAAGGGCAAGCACCTCCAAATACTGTAGATCTGTGAGGCTTAAAAATCTTATTACTTCCTGCTCATAAAAATAAAATGTAATATAACCATACTGATGAATTCTCATGCATTTTATACAGTTTGACACACTAGCACACACAAACTGCATGTTATTCTGAGTCTCAGCTTGATTATGAATTCAGATTTTTTTAGTCACATGACTGGGCTGCTGGGCTTGTGCTGGGCTGCGAATTTTGTGGGCCTTAGGGTGGGCATGGCAGCACTCAGCTCAGTGGGGCCCCCATGTTGAATATGATGTGTGGGCAGGTTGCTCACATTCTTATGGCCAGTTTTACAAAGAGCCAAACCTAGGCCAGGTTTAAATTTGGGGGTGCCAATTTTGCTGCTGATTTTTTTTTAATTCTATTTTTGGGGAAAAAAATTAAAATGTTCCTTAAATTATTAGAATGTCGAAGACGGCTGCTTTATATATTATGTAAACACTGCATGATTTATCACTGCTTTAAAATGCTGCAACTTTTCTATGAAAAGAATGTCAGTCAGTGCAGCACATACCACAAAAACTGTATATTTAAAATAAGTTTCAGTCAGTTGTGAGACTGAAATTATAAATTTAAACTATAAATTTGTGTTGTGTGCATGGGTAATGTTCACACACATGCTGTTATAAATAATTGCAGAAAAAATAACTTTCTTATAAATTCCAGTTTGATTTTCCCTTATTCGTTGTCTGTTTAATGTCTAAAGCTAAAATAAAAATGATTTCTATACATGTACCAAAGCAAACATAACTAATCATAAATATATGTATGTATGTATGTGTGCCTTTATTAATATAGAACTAGAGGTCTGAGGGGTGCCGAGCTGATTCTTGCCCAGGGCACTGAAAGGCCTCATGCTGCCCTGCCTGACCCTGTGTCACCAGCAAGCCCCCATTCTTCCTCAGAAGTCACACTCTTCAGAGTGTTTTTCTCTGGTGAAAGTGCTCCACATGGCACTCTGCTGTTCCACAAGTGTGTCAATCTTGGACTTGGGGCAGGTGTGCAGGCAGAAGGTCAGAGAATCTCTTTCATTTACAGGCGCAACTTACTGCAATGCATTGATTAACTTGGGCAACGATGGGAGGAGAAAATATGAGGGTCACTTTCAGGTGAGGTGTGAGAATAACAAGGTCAAGAGTCCCTGATATATAGTATACACGTATGTGTGTGTGTGAAGTTTGTTTACTTGAGCGGTTTGTTGTGCACCACCATCAGATTGGAGGCTTGATATTCACTTATCAATGATGAAAACTGGAAAATCACTGTATGACGCCTCAGGCTTACAAATGAACACAGCGGCCTGAGTGCGGCAGAGCCCTCTGCTGCATCCGTGTGGCACTGTGACCAGAGGGGGTCCTGTTCCCTGGAGCATCCCCAGCGAACTTGCGGGAGGTACTGGCATGCTGCAAGTGTGATGGGGAGGTGCTAGAGGGAGAAGAGGGGCAAAGGAGGGGGCGATGGGCCTTCTGTCTGTGCCCGCAAGCATGGGTGCCCCGGCACTCAGCAGCGGTGATGCCGGGGATGGCATGGGCCCCGATTGCCGCGGCGGCACCTCTCAAACGGCGAAGCCTGGCAGGCGTCCAGCTCCTCCTCGCACACAGGGAAGGCTCCTAGGCGTGTGTGTGTGATGCCGCAGCAGATGTCTCTCCATTTGCCCAAATCCTGCTGACATTTGGAGATGAGGCAGAATAAAAAAGTGAGCAGAAGAATGAAATTTAATTAAAAAGAAGCACAGCCTTGGCCATTGTAGCTGCTCTCGTGTGCCGTGTGGACAGGTTTTTTTTTTTTTTTTGGTCTACGGTAAACTAGAAAGAAAGATGGAGAGAGGCGGTTAATTTGTTTAATCGGGGTTGGCAGGAGGAGGAAGCTGAGAGGCAGATGCTAGTTCCTCCCGCCCTCAGCCCATGGTGACGCAGGCTGGGGGAGTGTTGGAGGGGTGTGAAGTGATGCTCCTGAGCCACCTGAAGGGCCTCTGTTCTGTCCTCTGTTCCCGCTGGGCTTCCGCCTCCATGTCTTCCTTCATGTAGAGACTTGTACTCGTGGCACGTAAACTGCTGAGAAGGCACTTTACCTGCCTAAAATCCACCAGAGACCCTTCCTTCTGAGTCGGACTTGTGTTTTTCTTGTAGAGGAGCGGGCCGAACATGGGTAGCAGATATTTTCCTGGTCCAGTCACCTAAATGAGGGCGACTGAGCTCTACAGTTCTGTCCATCAAGACACAGTTTGCTGCAAGCATTCTTTAAATTAATGTCGCTCTTCCTCTGCAACAAAAATAAAATGTAAGAAAAAAATGCATGCAGTATAATTATGCCTTGCATTTCATTTCATAGTGAAACCTGGGAAATAACAGTATGGAACAAACTGGAGTGAAAGCACAGTCAACAGACAGTTGTCCTACATCTCTGGGAATTGGTGCAGAAGAGCTGGGAAAACTGGGCAGTTCATTTCCTGTTAACAAAACGCCCCATGAAAGACACCAGCAAGTGTACTCAAACTTTTGAGTGGCAATATCATAGCTCCATACATGTATTGTAATGTAAAAGTAGACAAACATTCTCTTGAAGCTTATTATGTGCCCCCCCCCCCCAATACAGACAGGATAGTTCACATAAAAGTTCTTCATACTTTGTCTTCTTTCCTTTGCTTATTGTCCACTATGTGTGACTGCAGCTTGATTTAAATGTCTTGAATGCATTCAATCCTGGATGGACATATAGAGACAATTTATCACCTCAGAACCAAGGTCGGGTCCCAAATTGTGTCATTAACCGCTCTTCTTCCAAGGGTGCTCTGACAAACACATTCCCCTTATTACAATGTGGTGACAAAGCTGGGGTCTTCCGGTAATTATTTTAAATCTATGAGCCCTATCTGTCAGTCCTAGTAGGATGTTTTTACATTACTACATCACCTTTTTATTGCCGTTTGGTTGCTGAGCTGACACTTATATCCAGAGTGACTTACAGCTTTTGCCATTTATACAATTGGATATTTTACCTGAGCAATTCAGGTTAAGGACTTGCTATAGCAGGACCACCACTCCTGGGACTCAAACCAGCAACATTCAGGTTGTAAGACTGTTCTAAGCACTGAGCTTCCTGCTGATTAATGACTGCAGTGGATGGCTGTGGTCCACAGTGGTGAAGGGAAGTGAAGGCAGGTATCTGAGCATCTGTGGGACAGTGGGAGGCAGAGAGGATTATTGTCAGCTTAAGGCGCCATTTCCTTCAGACTGTCTGCAATTGCCACGCATCTGAAGCATCCCAGAGTTCCTTGCTGAGCGCACATGTCCGGAGCTGGCGGAAGAAAGGGAGCTGGAGGACGTCTCTATTACCATCCCACGAAAAGCTTAGGAGTGTATTACCTTTGAGGTGCTAGGGAAAAAAAAAACAAGATGCATTTAAATAACCCAACAAGTACTATGATCAATAGCATTAAGGCAAGAGAACTGCAGACTCGATCCATAGCAATTGATTTTGTAATATGTGCTGATTATATGAAATTACAATGTAATTTTATATACGTGATTGTGTCTCAAATAGGTGGTATCATATTTGAAGCAGAGTAATTATTTGTGCAAAGCTAGTGGTTGGTTATAGGCGACGCCACTGCTGACTCGCTGCTAGAACGCGAGTACAGAGTCGGGTTCAGCCGAGGTCCCCTGTGACTCGCGAATTTGCATTGTGCTTGTGTGGCAAGTATTTGTGTACAAGATGAGACTTGAGGGAAAAAAAGGCTCCGTGTGTCTTTGCTGTGGGAGGTGGAGGCTGAGCATAGCACCCGTCCCATCGGTCCCCGTCCAGGTGATCGGGTCCTGCGCTCCAAATGAGAATTCCGAAACTCTTGTTTTTTTTTTTGAGTAGTATGAGCAACTTCTTCAATTATAATGTTTACAAATTGGGCACCAGCGTCAGTACTGAGTCAGTGGTTGAAATATATACCAAGTTTCTAGATCTTTTTGACTGATCTTTATTCAATTATAACAGTTTTTATTGTAGAAGGGGCCGTTTTCAGCCGAAAAACATGAAAATGATTTCTTATTTGCCAGCCGTTGTAAAGTATGGATTTAGAAAGTTATTTTCTAAACTTTTGTTGAACTGACAAGATGACTGCTTATTGACAACTTCTACCTCTGCCTGTTTTCTAAAACTTTATAGCCTTTCAGGGAAAATTGTCCCAGTCCATATGAAATATTGTGTGAAGGAAAAACATGGTACAGCTCAGGGGGGAAACCTGTCAAGCCAGTGTCTGGAAAATTCCAAGGGCTCACCTACATCTCACTCCAGCCCTGGCTCCTCGAGCTGTGGCGATAAATAAATAAACAAACAAATGAATAAATGAGTGGCGGAGAATTCGCCTCCCAGGTAATCCTGTAAAAAGGCGAGGTGAGGAGTTCCTGTTCCTCTGCCTCATTACCGTGCCTTTACCGCGTTGCGGCGGGCCTGATGTTGGGGCGATGGTGATGGGAGTGGAAGCCGGGCTCTCGTTATGCACACGGTGTCTGCACACTGCGCCGCATCTGTTAGACTTTTCCCCTCAGTTCTTTTTTAATCTTTTATTCATAGCCTAGCAGGTGATGAAAAATTTATGCCTCGAGTCTGGCATTGAAATAAATGCAAAATGAAAACAGAAGCAGTTTATACTGACAGTCTGAATATCTCTATCTAGAACGAGGCTGCGCTGCGTAAGCGAGCTGGTCGGAAAACACAGGGAGAAAAACAACATTAACTCTATGGTGTAATTGATACGTTTGGGCTCCCTCTGTAGCGCTGCACCCGGAGATTAGAACGTGTTTTCCTTTTTTTCCTCCATACTTTTTTTTTTTTTAATCATTGTTCCCAGTAATGCGGGTGTTTTCCCCAGCTCGCTGCATGGCCCCCTTGGAGCGGCCCGGTGTGCAGGCAGCTGCAGACGGCTGCACGCTGCAGGCATTGCCAGTTGAACCGGCCCACGACGGGCTTGTGACGTTAGTCACCGTGGGAGGAGAGCGAAGGCTCCTGCAGATGGAGATGGTGTATCTCCCGGTATCTCCAGGTCACTGAGACTCCTCCTTCAAGTCCTCAGCTAGCTAGGTTTCTGTTTGGTATTTTACATACTGTATCTATTTTAATAAACTTTTTATAAAACCTTTAAAAATTAACTTTTTTGAAAGGGAAATGAAACATTGTCAAAATGGTCATAGGTGTTAATCTAATATACAGTTTATTATTACGATTTGTATAATTCGCACGGTTCATCACAAAGCGTCTTGAACAAGAGAAACGTCATTCTGCCCTATGACTGGTACAAATGGTCAAACCCATAAGATAAGAGCCACAAATCTAACAGCATTGAAATGCTACGTGAAAAAGTTGTAGAACAAAAAATTAGCTTGTGTACAAATTCTCGTTCTTCAGTTAGTGGGAATTTACTTTTTTAGAATTAGCACATTTGTAATTGTCTGTCTGTATATCGATTATATTTATTTATTTGGCTTAAGTGTTTCTCCAAAGTTAAGGTTTATATACTAAGGAATTTACAGTTATGTATCCATTTACACAGCTGGGTAATTTTTGTGAACTGTATTAGTTCAGGGTACTTAAAGCTCAAGGGTACCACCTGAGGAATGTGCTGTGGACCTTCATCTTTCCATTGCAAGTTGGCAGCTCTAACCACCGCGCCACCTGCTGACAAGAGTCACCATCATCTTCACCATTTTGCCAGTTGCCTAGAGGGTTGTAATTGACCATGTTTGGGTAGTTACTGGCCTTCAGTTGTGCACGTTCCTTGTATTGAGCATGAAGATATGGATGATGAATCACTCTCACCTTCTTCATCACTTTAGCACTATTATCATGTACATTAGGGTTTTACAATTTTTACAATTTTTACAGTTTTTTATGTATTATTGTTTCATTTGTTTAGCAGCACTTCACCCAGTGTAAGAAACTGCATCAGCCAGTGGGGTAAGAATCTAGCTGATGCACAGGTATCTACAGTGCTGAGTACACTCCCTGGAAACTTTTTCAAGGGGTATTTGGTTAACAAGACTGATCAGGAAATGAGCTGGTTTGTCTTCCCAGCTCTTCTACAGCAGATACTAGAGATGTAGGACACCTCTGTAGCACAGTGACCATTGCTGTACACAGCTGGCACCTCTGAAGACAGACACACCTGAGTCATGGTAGAGCCTTCTTTTTTTGTAATGTACTGAAGGAGCTTTGTGAGTCAGATCAGCCATGGTCCTCACCATCTCTCCTCCAGGACAGTACGACTGAAGCGCAGTGAACACAGTGACACCGGACAGTACCTAGAAGTGTGACATCATCAGCGAGGACATGGCTTTACTGACAGTCTACAGCGTAATCTGACTTTGTGCTTCGGTTTTTCAATGTCTTCATTTGTTGTCCAGCAGATCACACGGGCGAACATAAGGAACTGTGCTATCTAAATTCTTTTGCTTGCTGCAATTTCAGATTTAATTTTGAAAATTTGAAAATGTTTTGAAAATTCTTCTGAGGGGACATAGCCTCCTTTTCCTCTTTTAGCACTGTCATGAAAGCAGCTAAAGGATCGTATGATAATCTCTCATGTATTTTGTTCCAAAGCATCCTTATGCCAGAATGGTTCATATAAGTAGCGATCAAAAGTTTTAGATCGCAGAGCTCGGCTGGGGGGGATTAGGAGACAGTATCCAAAGTACATACATGTTGTCAACACTGATTGCTTTATTACCAACAATGTAATTTTGGAAACATAAACTATGTGACAACAGCAAAGCCACAAGTAAATACCACCATTTGTTGGAGCTCTGCTCGTGCTCCCCAACTGATGCTCTGTGGCACTTCTATTTCTGGCCAAGAAGATGCAGCCTGTGGCCTCACTGGTAATGGCTGGGTAGCCATCGTCTCCTCGATTGGCAGCTGCAGAGTTGCCACCACGGTTCTGGTGTTAACACAGGCACATACGACATCTCAGATGCCTTTTTTTAACCTCTCTGGACACCCACAGCCAAGCAACGCTGGCAAAGTCGACAGCGCTGTTTGAATTATTTCTTCCTTTAGTCTATTTTTTTCCCCCCATATACGCAGTCATTGAAACATTCTGTGATGTTAGGGGAAGTTTAAAATTCATTTCCCGTGACCTTGCTTCCCTGTGATGAATTCCCTGGTTCTATAGTGCAGCATATGAATAGAAGTACTTTCTCTGCATGTGTGTGCAGTATGTTTAAGTTTTCATCTGCTCTCACAGGGGTAAATTGAAGAGGGTTTTTTCATGTTAAGTTGACAATAAAAACCATACATGATTTACTGTAGACTGTATTTGGTGGCTGAGTGACATTCAGGTCAGGTCATGTTGTTTCATAAACACTGACTCTGCCAAGCAGAGTCTCTTCATACCCACAGGTAAATCTGGCGCTTTTGACACAGAGGAGCTGGTAATTGGTTACTTCTGTGTCACCTCCACTGCCCAAATCCTTTAGTGATGTTCATGCAGCCAAGGTTAAAAGTGACGGGATTACAAGCGGTGCTTCACATCAGTGGCTGAGAGGGATGACCCAGCCGGCCTGAATATCGCCACAGAAGGCAGCCATACAGACCAACGAAACACGGGCAAAGGCACAAGGGCAACAGGCCAGCGTACCTTCGCAAGGAAGGCCTTCATTTTGCTGCCAGGTTTGAGGTGTTGACTGATACTGTATCAGCAGAGACAAGGAAGAAGGGGTGGGGACTTCTGGGAGGACCGTGGGTGGGTGGCGGATGGATCTCATTAAATCTCAGGGTTCCGAGAATGAGGAGAGCCCTTTAAATGGCACGGCTTTCCCATGTTGCAACCCCCCTGGGGGGCGGTGCAAGACCCTTACCACCTCCAGCAAGGGCAGAGGTGCCAGGCTCTGGTGACACAGTGCTTGTTTGATGCAGAGAAGCCCCTCGCTCTGCTAGACAGGTTACCTCACAATTAAATAAAGACATCTAATTGGTTGATCCATATTAGGGTCAGCAGCTGGTAGGAGAATAAAGGCTTGCAGAGGCTCGCCTCACACAGTTCCTGAACCAAATTAAATTATTAATAGGCTGCCTGAGTGTAGCTTCTCTGGGATTCCGAACCTGCCATACTGAATAAAATAAAACTACTGCTTTACATTTTCATTATGCCAAATGATATTTTAAATTGCAAATGTCCCCTGCCCCTCATATCTCTCCTTCCGCTCAGGCCACATGCTATCCCTCTACGTTCACAGAGACCCTACCCGCTGCCAACCCGTACCCGTTCTGTGGCCTCCCTCTCCCTGATTCTCCCCACCAGGAGGGAAAGCTTGTATTCGCAGGCCGGCTTGGGGCTCACTTGGATTCAGGTCAGGCCACCAAAGTCCCTTTTGCCACTGCTACCACGTCTGCGCCCGTTTTTTTCCCCCACTCTCTCTTTTCAGCAGAGAAACGATATAAGCTGCTCAAGTTTAATGTCTTAATGATCTACCCCTGAAGAGAATACACTGACAAAGCCCCCCCCACACACTCACACACACACACACACACACACACACACACACACACACACACAAACATATTTCTCCCTCCCTTTCTCCCTCCCTCCCTCTCTCCCACCCTCTGTCCCTCACCCCGCTTCTCACTCTTTCTCTAAAGTAACAGCTGCTCATGGCTCAACAACAAAATGTGCTTTCAGCAGGCCTGTGTATGGGCGGAGGTCTCTTGCGAACCAGTTCATTGTGGGTTTTTTACACTGCCGTCAGAACCACATTACATAGTTGGGATATGCAGCATGGAAGAAGATTTTTTTTTTCCTGTCCTATATGGCTGAACCTACAGACCACCATAAAGTGCTTGTTTCCATTATTTTCTTACTAAAGACTAACGTGAGTTTTTTTTCTCCTCTACTGTTTAGTGCTCCATCTCATAACATTGTTGTTGTTATATTTATGAAACAGTACTAATTCATCGCATATCGAAGTATACCCGAGGATAACATTGTGTCAAATTATAAATCACCAAGGACTCCTTTTCCTCTCTCCATTTATTTTTTTGGTGCCTTATGGAAAATTCTTCAGAGAAAAACAGACAAGCACATTACAGCATGACTACTGAAGGCATTCGTTCACTTTGAACTCATCTCAAGGGTGCCTGACTTCTTATATCACCTTGGATACATCCTGGATAAAGAAAGTGCACTGTTATGTGCTGCAGCTGACAAAGGACCATATGCCAAGTCCTGATCAGGGGCTGTGCATTTGAATGAGGTTTGCGTAGCGATTGTTCTCTACATCCCGGTGCTACCCCCCAGTTGTCCATTACTGTTCTTAGTGTCCTCTAAAAAGACTTGGGTGTCCTCCTGTGTGTCTTTAGTGTTCCCCTCAATCAGCCTGCCCCCCCCCCTCCATGTCCTGTTATGTTCAAAAAGCAGCAGTGGTCCCATACATTTCACCTATTGTGTGCGTTCACACACCTGTGTCCCCCTGGACAATAGCGTCCTTCTGGATGATGCCTTCAGTGCCACCCTCAGAATGGTAGTAAAGGTGGTGGTATTGAATGCAAATGCTGAACGGATTGATAGTGGGTGTCCCAGAAGTTTGTGTGTTCGGGACAATACTGTCACGTCATTTTATTGAGCATTGTTTTGGACCTGGGCCTCGATCCTCGCTCAGTTTGGAGTTTGCATATTCTCACTGTTGTGTGTGAGTGTGTGCGCGTCTGAGCCAGTAGTGAGTAGTTATGCCTGAGTGGGTTTGGTGTGCATAAGTGTGAAAGATTATGTTGGGATGCACGTACTGTATATGTGAGTGACGGGTGTATGTGGGGGAGCAGTATGGGCATAGCGTATGAATAGTTGGTTATCTTCAGAGTTTACTAAAAGTTTCGAAAGCGTGGACCCAACTCTCTGAGCCCCTTGATTATTTTCTTTGTTGTGTGTGAGTAATCCACCCAAACGCAACACTCCCCGTGTTTGCATACATTTCGTCCGGGCCCTCCTGATTCTTCTCATCATCCAAACATGTGAATCAAATGAATTGGTGACTCTAAATTGCCTGCTCTGCGTGTGTGTGTGTGTGTGTGTGTGTGTGTGTGTGTGTGTGTGTGTGTGTGTGTGTGTGTGTCTCATTGCTCTGGGGTGTAGACAGGCGAATGGTTGCATTTTACTGTAGTGTATCTAGCACAGTGCCAGGTAAATACTGCAGTGATAATTGCTTGCCTTGGAGAAACATCTGGTACATGAATAGATGTAATGTCTAATATGTCTTTATATCTGATGTCATCATTTGAGGACCTTAACGTGTTCATAGAGGACATTAGTACCCTCAAATGTTTTCCCATATTGACCCTCTGAAGATACAAGTGTGCTACTATGCACTAGTGTGCTCCTGCATGCTTCCCATATTGTTGCACTGTCCGCTTCCCCCCCTTTTCCCTCCGCTAGTGCAGCAGAGAAGCTGAGACTTCAGAAAGCCTCAATATTTCATTCCTCTCCAAAAAAGAAGGCATGAAAGGTTACAGTGTGTTCCTATAACACCTGCTCTTGATGTAAATGCAAACCATTGCATCTAATAATATCACACCCGTGTGACTGACCTGCTGTTAAGGCCTCTGTCTCTTTTCCTGCAGCTCTATGTGTTTGAAGACATCTGCAGTGAGGCAGGGCATTTAAATGCGTAGATTCTGCCCTCATTTGAGACACGGTGTTTCAGCAGCAGTATTGTCCCAAACACACAACTTCTTGGACACCTGCTATTGATCTGTTTAGCATCTGTGCTCCAGTTCTGTTCTTATTCTCAATGCCCATTTGCAGTCTCACAATGCTGATCTTTTTTGTACAAAGACTTCACAGGGTCACTGGAGGTTTGCAGGCACTTTTGGGAACTAGTAGCCTTAAATTCCAGTAAAGACAAACTGCTTTTCTTTTTAACAGGTTGCTCACAATGTAGTCTTATTCTGAAACTGCTGAAAGGTCAAACAACTTCATCTGTACTGTTGTGGAAGGTGCCTGCTAGATGTTACATAAATCTCTAATTTAATCTGGAGTAAAATATCATCCATTTATATAACCAGTCCTTGTTTAGCTAAATGGAGGAGCTTGTAAAATGTTTGCTAGGGATCTAATTTTCTTTGCACAGTAATTTTGAAATATTAAGGAACGTCTTATTGATGTAGGACATTTAATTTAAATTTTTATTGGGGGAGTTTGTATAGGGAGGCTGTTATATTGCTTCCTCGTGTATTTCATGGAGGAGCTGTTTAGCATGGCTATAATACTGACAGCTCCATACTGTCTTAAATAAAGCCATCTAACTGCATGGATCCTTTGATTTAATATGTATTCAGTAAAAACGAGTAATGAGCAATAAGACCAAATATAACTCAGTTAGCAGATTGCTTTCCATAGGCTCTTTTGGCAAATAAAGTTATATGATAATTATGATTTTTATTGTTATTTTTAAAGAGCACCTTCAAAAATAGATGCCCTCTAAACTACTTAAACCAGCTGACCATTTAAACACAAATCCCCTCAACTGCAATAATTAAGCGAATATATGTATTTTTCCTGTATTCTGAATTCTAAATTTTTAATTTATTGGTTTTAGTGGTTTTGGTTAAATATTTTGTCATCACTTCAGGTTCAAATGCTTAGAAAAACTCCTAATTCCTTAATAAAATGTGCTTTCACTTGTGGGGAAAAAAAATGCAGATCCCAGATTTTTAACCTGTGTCATTTTTATTCAGATTTCCCTTCATGCTGGAATCTGTAGAAAAGTTTCCCTACATTTCTAATGAAAATATTTAGCGTGGCTTCAGAACAACCATTGCTAAGTGACATCTGACTGAAGTCTTGAGGATGAAAGGCCAATGACAAAGGCATGGAACGCATATAGAATCGCCATTCTTTGCAGCAGGAAACCCACAATGCCACACCATCCCGCCTGCGCATTCCTCAGCATCCAAAAGGTTAACCTGTCCACCTGGATGGTTGCACTTTCCCTGTGCCAATGTGGTGAAAAGATCCAATCTAATCCAATCTAATTTAATCTTTCTCACAATAAGAAAGATACACACTCATAAAATATCCCTTCAACTCCCCGTTGTAGAGCGTTTCTCAGCTCCCCGTGCGGGAGCCCGCTTTGTTGTTGCACGGGTGACAACAAGAGGGCAGTGTGCGCTAACTCATGTCCCTTGAGGATTGGCCACGACGAATCATAAGACCTTCTCCAGGTGAAAGTCCTGCAAAACCAACTGGAGCCTGTCAGCCCATTGCTGTGCGCAGGGCTCTGTGTTCTCGTGCAATGTGCAATTGGGAGCGCAGGCTGTTTTTACAAACCTTTTTGCCAATCATAGAACAAACGCATGACAAACAAGACACGGCGGAATAAGAGGCACACCCACACATCTGGGCTGCTGGAAACGGGCCGGCTCCCTTTGGGAAGCTTCCCGCTGATTGTACCGAGATGGCTCCGGGCTTTTACTACGCCCCTTTGTGTAAGACCACGGGCCCTGTTGTGCCAGACGCCCTCCGTGGGCCTAACTGCAAGCCAGAAAAGGGACAGTTTGGCTCAGTCCAGGTCTCCCTACACTATAACCCCTCAACCCCCTCAACTACAGCATCCACAGAGAGCATTCACAACACACCTGTTACCTTCTGTTTGTCTGTCTATCCATCTATGGGAGCTGTGTGAAGTGAGCTTCTTCGGACGTAGGTGGTTTTGTCACTACAATCTCCTACTGACTCCTATCCTATCTGTCGATAGGTCACCAAAAGAGTCCTGTGGCTTTTCAAACATATGAGAGATCTGTCCAGAACCAGAATAGAGGTAGCTATCACAATAAAATGTTACTCCCCCAAATAAACAGCTTTAACTGATCACCTAAGAGGTCACAGAGACTGGTTGTTTACGAGACCCACATCATTTATTGAATTTTTATCAGAAATGCTGGCACGGTGAATCCATAGTGCATTGCATTATGTTTGTGAGATAATGGAAACTTTAAAAAATGCTAAAAGTTTGATGAGACACAGCAGAGGGTAGAGCCGGCTACACCAGTCATCCGGTCAGGACGTTACAGAGATGTAGTGATTTACTGCTGAAGTTACATTCATTTCGCAAATGCCTTCTCGTGAGTGTGGGTCAGGGTGTCCAAAGGCATGTGGGGTCATTTCCTTTTTTTTTACAGCGCATTAAAACTGAGCACTCAACTCATTTACTGAGGCACTACAGTGGTCTCTATTCCTGTCCATTTATAGATAAAAGTGTATGCTGGCCCTTTTTTAATTGGTTTTACTGCATTTGTACAATATCCTGAAAGTTGTCCTAAATCTTATTCAGCATATTCTACATTTTTTTAAACCTTGCTTTATCATATGGTGTTTACATTTAATCTGTGAAACTGGATGGCATTTTGGCCACGTTGAGCATTTTCATACATCACCTACAACGGGACATTTTAATTTGAGCTCTTCCTCCAAAAGCCGGCTTGTCCTCCGGCGTGATCAAAGTTTGTTATGGTTTGTCTCTTTATCATAAAAAGAATGTTTGAATTTTTTAGGGGACTTTGCAGATTATGTGCTGTATCTGACCACAGTTTTTCTTGGATGCCAGTGTCGGATTTTTCAGATTGTCTGGCCTGTATTGCTGGATACTGCCTCCCAGCTGCTAAGCAGTAATATTTCACTAATTTCCCGTACTTTTCCGCGTCTGTGCTTATATGTAAGGTAGTTATCACCTCATTGAAACTGGCGTTCAAAAACTGTTTTCTTTTGCTCAGGTTATTGCAAGAGATGTATTACTGCTGATGGCTGCGATAAGAACTTATCGCAGTCATCAGTAGTAATAGTTTCATTAAAACCTAAAGATCACAGGTTATAAGTAATGAGTATTGACTGAACAATTTTAGACAACAGTGACCTGAAAACACTTTGCTAATCATTTTTGTCTAATATTCATATATTTTAAAGCAGAAGTATTACAATAGTACTCATACACAAATAGAACTTACACACAGATACTGGAGGTGCCCTATAGGCGTGCTCAAGCTCTGAGGGGTCATATTTTATGAATTATCAAAATAATCAAAAAATCCATTAGCCTATTTACTGGACAACAGTCATTTTAGTAACATGCATTTCTGACTGAGTCCTGGACATAGCCGGTAAATTTATTGTTTTTTGAGATATGTAAAATATTTTACTTTGTGAACATGGTTTTACATCTCACTTGCAATAAAAAGTTTGTTTTTTCTTTCAAATTCTTGGTTGTCCTTATATACATTTAAATGCAATGGAGACAACCATGAGGGAGTCGTAGGCCTGTGTTCTGTTAGCCCAAAAAATCAATAGTATTTGTTATATCTTTATTTAAATGACACAGTTATTCGAGGTAACTTTAAACTTTGGTGGAACAGCAGAATATTTGAGAAACTTTACCAGACCGTGAAGTTAAACATCGATTCAATCTAATTACAAGTGAAAAAAGGTCAGTGCATTAAAGGGTGTTGTACTGTGTTAAAGTGAGTGTTTATTTATTAATTGCATTTTAATTACCCGGTATAAACTGTGAAAGAAAAAGAAAAATCTTATTGATGCTTCATGCTTTGTAGGAAAAGCAGTGTAAATCATGTTTAAAAAGTGGTTTATACAGCAATCGCAGGGTGTTCTGAATCCATGGAGAATCTGAGCTGAGCTGGGTAGGCAGGGTCACAGTTTTGGATGGAGAGGTTACAGCTGCCCCCTATGATACAGCCCTCCCTCGGCGTGGCCTGCAAGGAAGTCAGAAGTCACTGGCACCCCCAGCCAGTGTCACGCCTCCACATGGGAAGCGACGCCTGGCTTTACCCCGGGTGGGGTGTAATTTAGATGGCAATCATTGCCTAGTAACTTGCAGTACAATAGTGCCCTGATACTGAAGGCGCTGATTATTCTGTATCATTACTATCATTACTTACTTAATTGAACCGACGCTTTCATTCTGATCTTTCCCTCCCCTGCTGGTTTGTGTATGTCAAAGCACAGCAGTTTGATGCAATGTATGGCACTCAGAGTCACACTTAATGAGGGATATTAGGGAGTTTACTGCATATGAGTAATTATAGTTTGTATCCTGGAAAAACTGTGAGGGGGGGCATTTGGAAAAACAAATGCAGCATGTTTACAACTTGAACACACAGCAACTAGTGAAATTGTCCTTGAGCAATTTTCCTAACAGGTAATGGCCAAGTGACCTATGTATGTTTTAAATATATTTGTATTCAAAACCTGAACCATTCATCAGGTGCATTAATATATACTGGCAATTGAGATACATTTTTTTTCTTCGAAAGCGTGGATGTGCTCTTGGTCCAGTTAGATGTCACTGTCGAATTTCAGCTGTGTGTCAGTTGGAGTTTGACAAAATAAAATAAACTTCAATTCATCTTTCCATTATCAGTAACTGCTCGTGCTTTGCAGGCTTGTGTTGGTCCACAGCCGATGCAGAAGTGTAGGGCATGAGGCACAGTAGACCCGATTAAATTTTAAAAGGAAAAAGCAGTTTCACAAAGTGCACCCCACTGTCGGTATTAAAACTGAAGTTTTACTATCCAGCAGTTTGGATCATTTTGTTAAATATGGCTAATTTTGTTTCTGTTCTTTATTGAGTGAAGAAAATAAATTATTATTGTTAATATTAGTAGTTTGGCTCCTGTCCCTTGCAGTATATCACTCAGATACATGCAGCAGCCTTTACATCACTGACTTGAAAACCATCTATCTCCTATTGTGAACAGTCGAATGAACACGCTGAGATTGATGTCTGAGCACGAGAGAGTTCTTTGTAAGAAAAAGGGTCTCTTTACTGTACCTGTTATCTCCATTGGGAGTTCAACATTGCAAGTTAAAATAAGCAGATTAATTTACTTATGCTGAGCTAAGTGCATTCTTGGCTCGTGAGACGGAGTTGTTTGCGTGCTTAGGCCAAATATCCCATTTGTGACAGCGAATGTCACTGTGTGGCTTCACTGTGACGATTTGGCAGCCTTGGACCACCACGATGGCGCCAAATTCATTTCCCATTTTTCTCTGCTTTTTTCTTTTTTTTTTTTTTTGCAACCTAATAAGTTTTTTCTGTTCCGACGAAGAGACTGATGGGTAATTGATAACCGATAGGAGCAAACGTGGAAAGCAGAAACTGAATAATTCAGCACCTTTCAGTATTAATACGGGTGAGGAATCCTCCTATCTGTTTGCACTGAAAAGCGAACTGGAGCGGCCAGACATTTACACTGCCACTCTATCAGAAAACCAAACAGTGTACGTTTGGTTGCTGCCGACAAAATGTTTTATAAGCTTGTAACAATGTGTGTGGAGCTGCCAGAATAACAAATAGGTGGTGGAGCTCATGCATGCTAATGTTATGTTGTAAGCAGTTTTGTTGACAAGTGCTAATACTTCTTTCATACTATCATCAAAAGGAAGTGATACAACAGCCATTACTCCCCTGGTCTCTGAGCAAGACGTGATGAATTGTGACCTTAATGCGGGTTAGCCGAGTTTTGAAAGTTAAACAACTTGCCATAAATCACAAAAATTATTACAATGTGGTTTAATTGGTTAAGGACTGTTTATTTCCTGAAGAGGATGGGGGGGGATTGGTTTCAGCATTTTTTAATTTGTAAAGTGCATTTTCATTAGGAATGGCAGTTTTGTATTGCAGTCCTTTGTCATGCAAAATATGCAACACGCAAGCCATCTATTAATTGGGGAAAAATGCATGGCAAGCTTAAAGCACCCTTGCTTGTTCTATATGTGAACTTGTGCATCTATTAAGGGGAGCACAGGGGGACCCAGCAAAAGTTAAATGCTTCGCCACCAGGCTGCCGCTGTGCAAAACGAAAATGAAAATGGTACATCAAACCATTTCTGCTACTCTGTAAACTAATTAGGCAACTGTAACCGTGAAGGACATGCGGTGTAACTATCGCTGCTTTCCGACCCGCATGCGTTCATATCTATAATGGAGTCAGTAATGTTTCACTGAGGTTCACGACTCCAGTAATGAAAATGCGAGGCCCTCCTGGTGCCAGAATAGCCCTTACTTTATGCTTAATTGAGGCTAAATGAAGGGGTCCATTGGGTTCCGCCAAATCAACGTTGTTTAAACCGTTTTGGTGGCCGTCAGTCCAGTTTCCTTAACTGCACATTGGTGATGTTCCGCCTCCTACAGCGAATGTCACTAAGCTGTCGATTTACATTTATTCAGTTGGCAGACACTTTTCTCCAAAGCAGCTTACAATGCTAAGCTACTTACCATGGTTTATCCATGTATACAGTTGGATATTTTTACTTTAGCAATTCAGGGTAAATATGTTGCTCAAGGGTGCAATAATAGGAGGTGTGGTTCAAACTTACTACGCTATCTACGCCCCCCCCCCCCCCCCCCCCCCCCCAAAAAACATTTTTTTTTNTTTTTTCCCTTGCTGTTGCAGAGCTGAATGGAATGTTGGGGATGCCCCCCTGTCTACCCCCCCCCCCCCCCCCCACACACACACACACACATTTACACATATCCTACCTGTAAACTGAAATGGCATCCATCAGGTCCTCTGAGGAAAATCTTTGCTTTTAAATGAGATTGTGCTTTTAAGCATTCAAAAATTAATTTTCTTTAATCATTGAAAAGCCAAGGAGGCAATTTGAATTGGCTGGATTTCGCACTGTCTTGTAATTTTGATGACAAAAATGTTTAATCCACAATTAAATAAGCAGCTCTGCATTTTTGTCAAACTGAACTTGCTTAAATTTAGAATAGCACTATTGTTACTGAGTGGATAGCTGGTAGCACTGCCACCTTTGGACTCTGAGGTCACAGGTCTTAATGCCACCTCCTGCTGTCTTGTCCTTGACCAAGGTTCTTACCCTAACCTACTCCAGGAGAAATTACCCAGGTATACAAATGGCAAAATTATTGTAAGGTGGTTTTTGGAAAAAAATTTCAGGTAAATATAAGTTGCCGACGTGTGTTTTTATATATATATCTTTTGAGTAGGTCAAAGAAGTAGATTTTTAGTGCTGTGTGCTGTTTTACATTTGTACTTTTCTCTACCTGTTATATGCACTGTTTAGAGTTAAGGCCCTTACTTGAAGTTTTAACCTGGTCTGCAGTGGACAATTCTCCTTTAGCAGTGGACCCTCCAAAGTGGTTCTTCTTCTGATCTCTCATTTTGTTACTTATCATCTGCTGGGCACAGACCAATCAGCCGAAATTTCTTACCACGCCTCAAAGATGCACACAAACTGTCCCTTGATTTCCCAGTGGCCAGTACCTCTTTAGCACCCTCCCTTTCTGCCGTCCGTCACCCTGTCCTCAACAGTCCCCCTCCCGCCACGCTCACTGTTTCCCCCGTGCCAGCCACATTATGGAGTCAGCGCCCATGGCCACCGTCGTCCATGTTCCTGTCTGGGCCATCATGTGGGCAGGCGCGCGGCTCGGGCTGCTCCCGCTGCTTTGCATATTGTCACAGAGACAGGGCTGTCTGATTCTGATGCAGGGCTGTCCACCGCCGATCGTAGGACAGGCGCTGAGCTGACGCTGTCCATCCAGAAGTCAGTGCCTTAACAGAGAGTACCATGGTGTCCTGTGAAAGGAGGCTGAACAGATGTCAAAGCACAAGACTTAAAGACTGCAGTGCCACATTGGTAGACAGCAGATGAAGCATGAACCTGAAAGCATGTGTTTGTTTACAACTGGAGATTTAGCATCAATCTGCCATTTGGCGGGTTATTTCCTGCTTAGTAAGTAAACCTTCCAAGTGATTCAACTTTGCATTCAATTAAACACTCTGAGTACTACTCAGACACCATTCATCCATGCATCCATCCATCCATCCATCCATACATCCATGCATTATGCTTAACAGCTTTATCCTGCTCAGGGTTGCTGCGGTCTGGAGCCTATCCTGAACCACTGAGTGCTAAGCTATGACACTACACCCGGAATGTCACACCAGTCCATCACAGAGTGACCGCACACATGCAGGCACTATGGACAATTTGATGTGTCCAAGTAACCTGAAACACACATCTCTGGACCGTGGGAGGAAACTAGAGCACCTGGAGAAAACTCACATAGATGTGAGGAGAATGCGCACAGACTGACCTGTATTTGAACCTGTTCAGATACCATGCAAACAATTTTTAAACATTAATACAATGCATAAAAATACCAGAAAACTACAACTGGGATTTACTGAGTGCGGATAAACTCTGCACACCGCTATGATTTCACTGCGATGGACTGGGTGGCGTGTAGTCCACGTTTCAAGGTTCAAGATTCAAGGTTTGCGTTATTGTTATTCTGCACTTATATGGATGTGCAAGGAGAATGAAATGTAATTTCTCCTGGACCATCATGATCATGAGCACTATATACTAAATAGGCAAATACAAAAGACACAGACAAATTGAGATAGGTAATAATGTAGTAAAGTAGTAGATAAACAGACAGGTACCTATAGATGGTACATTGATAGATGAATAAATTGACATGAAGATAGATAGATAGATAGATAGATAGATAGATAGATGGTGCTGATGGTGGAGATGAGACTGTGGGAGGGGATCAGTGCTTGTTTCCTGCCTCAAACTCTGTGCTTCTGGAGGTCCACGACCCTGAACTGGATGAATGTTTGACAATAATGGAAAAATTTACACTCTAAAACATTCATTTACACAATACAAGGTAAGCTGACAATCACAGACAGAAATAAATGTACAAGTTGTAGTCTGTACATTTAAGTGTGAAAGGTAGTGAAATCGGATTATTCTACAGTACGGTAGTTTACCGTCATGCAGGGGCAGGAATGCGGGCATGGAGGATGCTCTTGGACAGCATAACGCAGGCCTTCTGTACTGGCCATGATAACAGTTTCAGGGCCAAACTGGTCATGTATATTATTGTTTAGCTTCTTCTGCAGCATAGTGATAACATATGATGGTGCCGTAGGCACTAATAGCAAAGAACCCGTGTTCTACGCGGACTCGGTAGGGTCACATTTTGCACCTGTCACAGAGAGAATGAAAGTTTTAATTGAACAAGTGCCCAAATACTTTGCTCCTCTGTGAAGTGATGGCTGCTTGTCCTCGGTTGTTCGTAGGTCCAGGGAATTTGTTCATCAGAGATATGTCATCACTTACAAGGCAGAGTTTTGATTCCTGAAGGGTGCAAAGAAGATGGTATTTGACCCTGTGGGGGAGGCTTGTTAGAAAAACTGCAGTTCCTCAGCTTCAGTTTACTGGGTCTTTGTTCAAACAGTAAATCCTCAATTTAAGGTACAGATTTAACAGATTTCGGATTTAAGTATAAAAACTGTAAGAATTATAAAAATTCATATGTCGGTACCTCCCCGTTATTTTCCACTTTATGTGTTTATACTTATGTACCTCTTGTGTAATATTCCTGGTGATATGTTCAGATACGCTTCAAAATGTATAATTTGTTCTTTAACAAACCGTCAGTTTCATATAGGCACATCTTGTAATATCGAACACCCCCTTCCACGCGTTAGTCAAAGATATACTGTCCTTGAAAAATGCATTAACAACTGCTGCACTGCTATTGCTGATTGACAAACTCGAGAGGTGTAGGTGCCGTCCTCCAGAGATTTGGTCACTCTGCAAACCTGTGAGTCATAACAGTCCACAAATCACACAGGAATAACTGTTAAAAAAAAAGCTTTGCCATTTGTGCACTTCAGACTAACAAATCAGCCCTTTCAAACCCATAAAACCTAGCTATTGTGTTGCACGATGGGCTTGTTTGGATTCTTTATTTAATGCATTGTGGACCTGTATTCATGGGAAGAGGGAGCGCTTATGTACTGTTTGCCTGCAACCCAATCGTCAGAATGGCTTTTATCCTGTCTGAAAGCAGAACTTGAGCTTGAGAATACTTTCCTCACCAGCGATTGGGGTGCAGTGAAGAAAGCATTTACAGTAATAACATACAACAATTTGTTCAATGCTTCAGCATAATTATTGCTGTTTTCTTTTAATTGGCTGTTTTGTAATAGGTGGCTGAAACAACAGTTGAACTGAAGTAGCTTTGAAGCACAAATGTTGCTCTTGAAAACCTGGATGGATAAATTGCCACGTATTCGTGACACTAAAGTTCCACATAATCCCTATAAACACGCAAGCATATAATAAAAAGGAGCCTATTATCTATTAGGTTTTGCATATATCAGAATAAACACTAAAGGAAAAAAACCACGGCCATCAATCAACTTAAAGCATGAAAATAAAACGCATTCTTTATGTATTGATGTATTTATGTTTACCAGATGAATGGAGGAAAGAGGAAACAGTAATTGTTTATGATACAAAGCTTTTTTTTTTTTTCCGCAGACCATAGCTTAAGAGATAATAAATCAATTTACCATATGTGTACTTCGGATACCTTTTAGTCACATTTAGTCATGCAATAATCTGTTTTAATAGAAAATAGAGTCCCTCATGGAAATAGCAGATTATTTTCATTATAATTCCTGTGGATGACACTCCATGCATGTATTTGAGCTTTAATTTTTTTGTATGGGCACGGAACGCATGGTTTGAAGGAGAAAGGTTTTCTCAGTAAGTCCCAGAGACAAGTGTATCTGTCTCTGGGTCTGAGTCAAGTGTGACACACAGCTGAAATAAAAGTTGAGCACTTGAGAGGAATAAGGCCTTTGTGCGTCTGTCATCTTTCATTACGATCTTTCCACTGCAAGACACCGAATTAGATTTTTCTGCATGCGGGGCCTGTAGTTGTTTTTGTCTTGTCTTCCTGTGTAACAATCATTGTTGGAATTAGTTTAGTCCTGACTTCCATATGACATTTGTCAGAAGAAAGTGTACTTTCTTAATGAAACATTTCCATAATTACCAGCACAAACCTGCCGGCAAAAGTGACACTCGCTTGCAAAAATCCACTGTCTCAAGCAGAAATTGCTTTTATCCTTGAGAGTTTTTCCACTGAATCATGATTAAAATACAATGCGCATTACAAATTGTAATATTGTCTAATTTGTTATTTGATAGATTTCAACAAAGTTAATATTTAAAGGATCACTTATTTTAGGCATCACTGTTACTTTCCTTTTAGTATGTCATTTGTTATACTAAAATTCACACAATTGCAAACAAAATCAATAGCTCTTAAGTAAAAAGGCTTTCTTTGAGATTGACAGATTGAGAGGTTAGTTATTAGAACCACCCAACAAAGTGAGAGCGAATGAGCTGCTGATGTCCAAAGTTCCTTCATTTCATATTCACTCCATCCAACCGACCTGAAATGAATAGGACGAAGAAGCACGGCGTGAGCTAATAGGCGAAGTTGGAGAGAACCGGGAGACTCCAACAAAAAAATGGCTTACTTTGGCAAGCAGCTCAGTGTGTCATGGAAAGTAAGTGGGACTCTGGCAGGTATGTTCCAATTCACTAGCACGACGTCAGTGAGTGACTGAGGGCAGGCGAAGACAGGACGCATTCCACTTCTATAGCGGTGAGAGATTCGTACTGCTCTTCTCTTCTGTGTATACAACAGACGCAGGCACAGCCACGGGTGCTTATTTATGGATTTCTCCTACTAGGATAACACTCATGATATCAGGATCTGGGTCCTCAGAGGCCCCAGGTTTCCTTGCCTGGCTGCGGTATGGATCATCACAGACCCCCTTTCAATGTACCGTGTTTCATTTTGAATTGATTGCTCCTATTTGCATTATCTGTTGTCCCATTCATGGTGTATCCTGTCTCCTGTGCTCCAGCATAGACTCTGAACCACCGCAACCCTACTCTGAGCTAGCAGTTATGAATGGATGGATTTGCTTTACCTTTAAAGACTAGTACATAGAGTATAAGTTTGCTGTTACAGACATATTGGTCTCTCATACTAGACATGTCCACCAAGGTCCTCTGTCACCACAGTAGAATAAAAAAAGTAGGTGGGCAGCCGCTGGTATTTGAACTCCCAAAGGTTTATTTTTCTCTCCTTCTTTGCAGTTGGGAGTTTTTTCTTCTCCTCAGTTGCCAGCTTGCTTATCCTAATAGTTAATTGTTAACTGTTACCTTAGACGTAAAAAATATAAATTGCATCACTCTGTTCTTCACTTCTTGGAACTTTGTTCAGTGCTCCGTGTCACCCTGGAGAGAAGAGCACTCTATAAAAATAGAGTTGAACTGAGTTTCCCTGAGGTGGAACGGTGGTGCAGTGAGTAGCACTGCCAATTCATAGCACCTGGCCTGTTTGGATACGGATTCAAATTCAGCTAAGTCTGTGTGGAGTTTGCGTGTTCTCCCTGTGTTTGCATGGGTCCCCTCCTACAGTTCAAAGAGAAGTTTGTAGTGAATTAGCTGTAGTTTATGTGTGGCCATCCTACACTGGAGTGGCATCCCATCCAGGGTCTAATTTCATGGCCTGGCCCCTAATAATTCTAGGATAGGCTCTGGACTGCTGTAACCCTGACCAAGGATAAGTGGTGTTGTTAAAGGATGGATGGATGGATGGATGAATTTACCTGTTTGGTTTGTAACTAGAGAGTATTCATAAGGCAGTAAACAGAAGGTGGTCTTCTACAATGTGGCATGTGTGGAGGCTGTGCATGTCAGTGCCACGCCAGTGGTATGGCACCAGCTATTTTGTCACAAGTCTGTAAACATCCAGCATCAGATGGCTACATGTCTAGATATTAGCTTTGATCTGTTGGCAGATGCAGTATTATTAATTCACATCAATACACCGCTTCATGAGTGTAATGTTCTTGTTCAGTTTCAATGTTCCTTCAATGTGCGGTTGTCTGTTTTGTGACATGTATCTTTGGTTAACAGATCTGTCAGGAACTTTTTGTAATCGGTTGCTGTTTTCAGCCAGGCCTCCTAAATAATAATTTCACCTTAGCTAATGTGGGTGTTTATCTACGTAATATTAAATGTGTGCAGTTAGTTCTAGTGAAGCTGTTGTGAAGTTTCGTTTACAGGAAACCTTCAGACTTAACATGGTTAAGTGTGTAGGGAGAGTCTTCCCAAAGGGAGGTGGATGTATAACTGTGTTTGTTGCCAAGTCCTTTCAGTGCTGTGCACCACTACATTGCTATTGTTAAGTCCCATCACTGACAGGATGTCCACCCTTGAGTTACTCACAGATTTAAGAGGAATGACGGTCGAACTCTCCCAGTCGAACAGGTAAAGCATCCAATTATATTGGCCAGCCTACATGTATTTACTGGTGTGGGATGAATAGTGGAGCGCTGTGCTCGGGTGTGATGGCACTTGGAGGCAGTGGGAAATGTTCTTTTTGAGCTTCCAATCGTTAGACAGGGGGCACGGTGAAGACAGGCCCATTGACAAGCCGGGGTGGCAATAATTTATTGTGTATTGATGGGGTGTGACAAATCACGTCGGATCGCGGGACTGCATACTGGCGGGGCCCGCGGAGGAAGGCTGTGACGGGCAGAGATGAAACCCTTCACAGCTCATTTAGTCCAAATGTAGCCACCTTGGCGGTGCATCGGTTCAGCGTGCCGGCCTTGGCGCCTCGGCACAACGCGAGGCTGCTGACAGGCCTAGAATATAGGGGCGCATTTCGTCGATGAACCGACGGAGGCGGGCTGACATGCTGCTAACTTTCCACGCTGACCTAATGAAAGGCATTGGGGGAGGTAAGAAAGACTGATACCGTGACTTCTCTCAGTGGAACACGGCAAGAAAATAATGAGGTAATAAGGAAGAAATGCTAACAGAGCTGTTATTGCACATTGATCTTTGACTTTGCTGCCCGTTCTGTTGATCTTTGGTGCCAAAACAAATGACTTCAGACTTCACAGCTTGAAGAGGTACTAGGGGCACTCTGTAGTGTACTACTGTATTTATGACAGATCTTATTTTTCTTCATGCATGTGCCTCAGAATAAACAACAGATAGTTTAATAAATAGGTTTATTTAAGAAAGAAGACAGTAATGCATCTGACTAATCTCTACCCTGGGGTAACATTTCATCTATCTTTTCTAGATTGAACCAAATCAAATTAGTGCTGAGAATGTGTGAATTTGGAGCCGTCAACAAAAAGCAAGGGCCCGTTTTAAATCATCCCCTTTAGCCATTCACACTCTATTATTCAAAAGAAGAATAAGACAAATTTGCAATTCTGTTTCATATAGCATGCCCCACTTCATTTTGGTTTGAAATTTTGAACACTCATTTCTAGATTGTAGATACTGGTGTGACATATAGTTTAGCATATGTAGCATAGCTATGGCAGGTGTGTCTCTGTGGTGGATTTGTGTTATTCAGTGATTATGATTATGATTGTGTATGCATGCAGAGTAAATTAGTTGTAATGCTGATATGGCACTGACAATACTACAGTTGTTACTGCCAATAATAATAATAATAATAATAATAATAATAATTTGTTTCCCCTTTTACAGAAGTTGAATCAAATACATTAAATTTCTACAAAATTTCTGTAAATGAATCTTTTTATTTTGGAACATAAACCTGCTATCGTAGTAGGTAGTAGTAAGTAGGTTCTAGGAACAGATCATTGATTATACCACCTTGGTTTGTTATGACTGCTGAAAATCGAAGTCATTAAAATCGAAAGCCTCTAAGAAGATGCAAGACTACAGGCTCCTCCCATCAATTAACTCTGTATATTAATGGGGGATTGGAAAAAGCACCCGGTTAGGTATGCAAAGGCCATCTGCTCCATTTATCAGGAACCACCGAAGAAACTAGATGGTGTGATTTCTGAACCTCTCACAACTTGAGTCTTGGAACAAAAGTTCCAGTGTTGTTTACATTTACTCTGGTGTGGTTGTTTCCTTGCTTTTTTTTAACCAAGAAATGATTTATTTATCTGTTCTTTGCCATGGGTCTTCCCGGCACAAGATAATAGCATAACAACAGTATACATTGTAAAATGGTGATGGGTAATCCGAACAGACAAAAAACAGCTAAATACATTTCCAATTGATGGATGGCTCTTTAATGAGATTGTCCTTTATTTCTCTGTTTTTATTAATACATAATAAATTGTATTCCCTTCTGTTTTGACAGCAGGTGAAGGGGTGTGTGACTGGACATCTCTGCCACTGGCATTGCTCATGTGAACTGTGGAAAAGAAAAAGGAGCTTGGATCAGACAAGCTGGATCATTATTCAGATCAATTGTTTTTATTAACAAATCTGAAGTTCCATGAAGTGTCAGGGGTTAAAAGTCAGTATGAGCGTTACTTGGTCCAGGTCCACATGATGAGTCACCTCACGTGTGCTTTTATGTCCAAACTGTTCTACCCTCATTAACCAGTTATTTCTGGATTTTTCCTTACTGCACCACAGACTGTTAGCTGAAACCAAGAGGATTTGTGCAGCATTAACACTTTATATTAATCACAGGAACTTATAACTTGTGTAAGAGTGTGGCTATGGAGAAGTCTTTTGCAAAATACAGTTAATATTTATTACCCCACAATTCTTCTTTGCTTTGTTGAGATTAGACAATGGCTCCATGCTGCTGTAAAATCTCTACAAGGTGAATAGCAAATATAAAGGTTTTCACATTTGTTCCTTATCTATTTCATGCTTCTGTTGACTGATATAGTTTTGAGTACATTATAATTTCATTATAAGGAAAATTACTGGCTCCTGATAAAATCTGTAGATTAGAAAAGCATAACAATAAATTATGCAAAGTGTCTGAAAACACATACAGCTGTAATTAGATGGCATTTGATTTTAAATTAGACGACAGCAAAAACTTATTTATCTCTTTAACCCTGAAAACTTCCATTAGCATTCGGTAAAAGGATCCGTTTGAAATGGTAAGTGAGAAAGCGTGTGATCGCATTTGTCTTAGTGCCTCGTCCAAACTTGGGAAGAAAATCTTGCTTTTTGTCAGAGTCGAGCCCCTTCTCCAGCACATTCTTATTAGTGGGTGAGATCTCGTCAGTCTTCACAGGATAATCAGTTCAGTGCCACCTGACACCAAGTGCCAAATGCCACTACTATCATTTCTAATAACGTCATTAAAGTGACCAAAGCCACCCACATTTGAATGAAGATCAAAGACTGAAGGGGAGACTCCCTTTGAACTGTGATATGAAAAATGAAAAATAAAAAAAACGTTATTATTATTGTTATTGTTGTTGTTGTTGGAGTATGTAAGATACAGTACCCCCAATTTATGTGCAAACTATTTTAAAATTAAAAGCATTCTCCACTGAAAGATATTTCTTCAAAATCCAATTAATGAACTATTAATTTCCTTTTGTTCTGACCAGTTCAGACAATTCATCGTTTTGACGAAATACTTTTGGGAAGATGTGTAAAAACTTGTGCCAGCAGCTTCTTATTTGAGTGGGGCCTATGTGTCACTTTTTACTTTGTGTCTCCAGTGAATGAGCGTCTGAGTGTGTTTTATACCTAAAATATGCATAACTGAGAAAACAAGTGCTGAATAAATGATATTCTACATTTTGGAAGAGTATCTAGGTGAAATCACAACGCGTCTTTTCTGTTCTGTGTTCAATTGGGAATGAGCTACTAGTATGAGAACAAGCTACAGTAGGTGTCTGTTTGTAAGTATCAATCTTTGTTGATTAATTTATATGCCTCTGCGTTATTTATACTGAGTTTTGGGGCCTTGTGTTCCAGTGGAGAAGGGATGTGAATATGAGTTGTGGTTGTTCTGGGGGTGACTTCCAATGTCGGCAAGGCCTCTGTGGTAAAATAAGAACTGTCACATTGCAGGCTTTATTTTGCCCTGCCCTGTCAGTGAAGACAGATTGCCTATGTGTGCCTGTTTGATCTTAAGGACCTGGAGGCTCACACACGCCATCAGCAGGTGTTGGCTGCTCCTGCTCATTACCGTATATTGCAGGGATTTGCTTGCGCAGATGCGTGAATTAAAACGATATTAAAATGCACGCTTCCGCAGCAGACCACCGCCTGCTACTCAGAAAGCTCTATGTAGATTTTACATTATTGCTAGTAGACAATGACTGTGAAGCACTTTGGGGGGGTGCTGCTCTTACGATCAGCCAGAAAGTACATGGGATATAAGACTAGCATTTACAGCAATGTCAAACTGGAGCAAATGGCGTAACTGTACTGAAGTAATTACTTGGCCTGTGCAATATACCCCTGGAACCGTAAGTTGAACACACTCAGGACTTATTGCCTACCATGTTGCTGTTTTGGTATCAACATGAAGTAAATGACCAGATGACAGTAAGCAAAAATAAAATCTGTGGATTGGCTCAGGAACACACAAATGAGAGAGCTGTTTTGATAATACTGTGGCGAATAGCAAAGAACTGACAGTTTGACAGTGTCATCTTGAATTTACTTATTCTTTTTGTCTGTGGTTGCATAAAATAATGTTTTTGCGACCAGTTCCACCGAAAACGAAGCCGGTATTGCATATCAAAAGTTCAGTATGAAGGAATGTAGGAGCAGTCGGCAAACTTATCAAATCAATATGGAAATGTCTTCATTAATTAAGAATGTGGCCTAAATTATTCATTAATTAAGCCATAGCAAATTTGCACAAACTTTCATTAACTGACTTCTGAGAACATTTGAGACCTAGAAACAGCCCTGTTTAATTGTACAGGAAACTTTAAGTACGTAAAGCTAATACATTAGCTGAAGATCACCTCTTCTATCCAGCTCAGCCCTTTGTTCATAGGAGTCGAACCTGAATTTCCCTAAAGAGGATATGTACAATATGTTGCACTGGATATCAACCCTAACTTCTGACCCAAATCCAGGTAAATCATCCTGACTTTGTGAGTGTCACTCGAATAAGGGGGCAAATATCTTCCATAGGAGAACTTAAAAATCAGTGTTATTGAAAAAAATAACTTGTTTCCGGGCCGACACCATCAAAGTCAGCTTCTTGAGAAGTAAAGGTGTCATAACCCTATCACTGTCCTTGTGCCCAATGTGAACGTATAGCTTATTTTTAGAGATGGTACTGAGGTCTCCAGCGTGTCCTCTGATCTGTGGGCCTCATCAGTGTGGGGACTGGGAGTTTAAAGCTGTGACACAGATGTGGACTCCTGTGTGCTGTTTCAAAAGGCACTCACAGATCTACCCGTGGCCTTTGATCACACTCTCAGCCACTTGCTGTCCTTCCCAGCCTTATTTCTTCATTCTGTGGCTTGCACTGGGAGGCTGTAACAGTGGGCACTGAGCACGCAGCCCCCACATCTCTCCACCAAGGAGCTCCATCGTGGCTACTTCTGGAGCTTCATGACCCAATCAAGTGAATCATGCTCTAAAAGTACCACTGATGACGCAGCTCAGGTGAGAGATACCAGGCTGAACAAAAGTCTTTTTGTGTGGGTTATTACATGGAGGAGCCTAGAATGAACAGTGTGAGGCAGGTTCAAGACAATTTCTTCAAGGCATTTTCAAGGTAGGGTGTTCATCCAGATGACTTACATGACACCATACCTTGTTTGGTGTCTCATATGGACAAACTGCTCAAATACAGGGTTCTGCATACAAATCACACCTCACAGTGCTAAATAATGAAAAGCTGTCTGAAAAGCACAACTTTCATTCAAACAAATGCAGTGAGCGCAAATTCTCATGTGAGTAGTGTAGTTAGATGGCTGTGCAGAATATCTCGATCAGTGCTACCTCCTACAGAGCTGCTTCACTATAGCACTTATTCCAGTCCTTCAAGTAATTTATAATAGTATTTGACCATATGTTATATATAAAAAATTGCAGTACAAATTTTTTGGAATGTTGTATTTTTATCCATAAAATAGACTTTTCTGTAATTATTTGCTGTTATTAAAGGCCTAACTGTTTTGCATTATGTTGTACATGCAGCTTTTCAGCTCCATGTTTGCACTTTACTGTATTGTGATCTGTTATAGTGCTGTTTCATTAAGTGCTCCATTTCTCAAGAACATATTGAAGGCACTAACTGAGATATTATTGTATTACTGGTGACATCCATGTAGTAGATTTGTATGATATCATACCTAATTTCTGTTCTGGCCCACTAAGACATTCTGTCTAAACAGCCTGAGCTTTTCTGTCTTAATGGCATTGAATATATACATACAGTATATACATCAATGTTTCGGCTAGTACGAGTAGTGTTTTGGATTGCATGATAACACGCGTACAATTTATTTGACTAATGCTTTTTGCCACAGAGTCTTAAGCTGCTTGCAAAGATTTACCCATTTATACAGCAAGGAAACTTTTGCTACATTATTCTAGTGTAAGTGCTTTGCTCAAGGCTACAACAGCAGGGGGCTAAATTTAAACCTGTGTCCTTTGAGTGCAAGGCAGCAGGTATAACCTCTACACCAACTACTGCCACTATTATATATTCCAAACAGAAAGCAACTCATTGTGTTTAATCTCTTGTGTGTTTTATAAGCCAGCTGATTATTATTTACGCTGTGTATGCCTTCCTCTCAACAGTTTGAAGAATTACTGTGAATCAGTTTAAATTTCCAAGCTTTCACGTTCTAATTCCTGCCTGCACATGTACTTGCAAGTCTGATACGGGAACTGAAACTGAGGTAACCGATCAATTCCAATTAAACTCAGAAATGACCTTTACTCTGCCTGTACCTGTCAGGGTCCTCAACCCGAATAATAGCCCTTATTCATATGGTCCCCTCGCTCCAAGCAGCGGTGCAGGCTGCCGCCACCTGAAGGCCACCTTTGATTGCCCGTGCACCTCAGCCGTCTGCTGCCAAGCTGTGACATGGACCTGGTGTGGGGGCCCATGCGACGGGCCTTCTGTTGTGCTCCCTTGCTGTCACAGCGGCTTCTCGACGGGCCTCCTCTCTTGCTGCCATAGGGCCAAGACAAGCCTTAGGTCGGCAGCCGGAGCTCATGTTTTTAATGGCCGTCAAACGCCACAGCCCCTGACACCTCTGTGGCGATGCTCCTGTGTGCCAGGGTGAGCCTTCCACACTGCTGGCCCCACTAAACACCGCGTGAACAACACTTCCGAATCACTTGTGGAGTGATATGTCATTTGTGGGGGAACTTGTCAATTTCAGCACTATTAGTGGTTTCCAGGCCTAGAGCGTTGTTTGCGGGAGGCAATTCACCAAGGTCAACACATAATACCGTGTTGAACATGTCAAAGCAGGTGACGTGCAGATCTGCTCACATTAATGTGAACACCGTTGGGTAAATTCTGCTATTCTGTACCATTTCATTATTGCAGGATGTAAATACCGAATGTGTGGCCGAGAACTTGAATGTGTAAGCAAATGAAATGCAGCTTCAAAGTCCTTGACATGCCGCTGCCAAAGCTCACTGCACTCACTCCCCCATCATGTTTCTGCTTGGCATGAATGGAAAGCCTTGACCTTTGTAAAGTTTACCACTTTAAATATTTTGGTTAGGGTTATGATGGATCCTTAAACTGCTAAGCCTATGCAAGGGCCTGATGAGGCACTTGCTGGTCCAATCCTGCACTCTGTCTTACAGGGTGTCACTCTTTGTTTGAAAGGAGCACTTTTAAGAAACACAGGTACCTGTCTGAGAGTGCACTGGCACCTAACATAGCGCGAACAGGCTGGTAAGAAAAACCACTCCACCTCTGACAGCTGGTAATATGGCCCGGCTGTTTTAGATTTTTTTTTCTTCTTCTTCTTTTTTTTCTTTTGGTCGTCTTCACAGCCTGCTGACAGCCAATCAAAGCAGGGAGCTCAGCTACTTCACTTCTAATGGAAAGCAAGACGCGACATAGATTTGCTTGCAAATGCTCAGCGTGGCATTGCTATCGAGTGGCCCGATTTTGACCGCTTGCTCAACGTCTGCTGGGGAGATACAGTACATGGCACCGAGACTGAGCGTCTGAATCCGAAGCGTTACCCTTCAGTGAAAAATGCAGACGATCAGAGCCTTTCCTTGCATATTCATGTTGATAAATGCTCCCATAATGGTTTATCTAACTTACATCCGTGGCCATCAGGGTTTGCTTAGTAGTTCAGTTGGCTTTTGAGAAATCCTAGGATTTGTATCTGATTAGAGTACCTCGGAACCAAATAAGCCCATTTAATAAATCCTCCACAAATCATTATGATTTCATACAGAAGTGTGTGAAGAATCAGAGCCAGGTCAGCAAGTACAGTACTGGTTTTATTCTTGAAATATAAGCAACCACACTGAAGGCTGAGTGGATTAAGCATTTATCTTTAGCAACTGCCTGTGTTCACTAAAAGTTTATTATGCCAAAGAGTGAAGCTTATCCAGCAGAAGCCTGACAATGAAGAATTGGGAACTTGTGAATGCAGGAAAGCACCGGGGTCCTGATAAGAAGGACGGGGAAGCTAAATTCTGGTGCTAAATTCTTATAATCCAAATGTATTGTGTCCCTGCATCATCATGTCCTATTCTTCACAGCTGAAACAATCAAGAGGCTTACGGCAGCTTACTGACAAAACACCCACATCCATGAAGGCTTCTGCTGTCACAAGGTGTAACTTTTTCTGTTAAACCCAAAGCAAGAACCTAACATTAAATAGCTCCCATGTCAATTTGTGCTGCTCTCTTCATAAATCACTGTAAAGTTTGTGTATTACCTAAGTGCTTACAATAATAAGATGATATGGCATGGCTAAGAATTGGCAAAGGTGATAGGGCGTTACAGAATGAAATGTTACGGTCCATGTGGGACTTGATTTGACAGTGTTGGTGTGCTGAGAGTCCACGATAACTAACATGGAAGCCGTTGTGTACACTACACTGCAGCAGTGCTCTTGTGCCTTATTGGTTTTTTCCCCTCCGCTTTCAAATTTGCACTTAACACCTTCCTGTGGATAGGCTTCTCATTTATCAACTCTGTTTGTCCCGCTGACAAGCGGGTTGCTTCCTGAATATCAATATCAGCCAAGACAATACGTGGGTCCGCTGAGCGAGTAACCTTCAGCTAAATGTCATTCTGCTTAATCCTATTTGAAAATTAAACATTGAAAAACCTTTGCTGCTACCCCCCCCATCTCGCACGCCCNTCTGTTTGTCCCGCTGACAAGCGGGTTGCTTCCTGAATATCAATATCAGCCAAGACAATACGTGGGTCCGCTGAGCAAGTAACCTTCAGCTAAATGTCATTCTGCTTAATCCTATTTGAAAATTAAACATTGAAAAACCTTTGCTGCTACCCCCCCCATCTCGCACGCCTGTGACATTTGTAAATATTATGTTTTTCTTGTTCTCGTTATTTGTTTGTTGGTTTTAAATAATGACTGACTACAGATGATAAAGTGCAGCGATTGGATTTTTTTTATGCGGTGACCCTCTCGGCCACAGCCAACCCTTGTAGTTAAAATGGCGGCTTTGGTAGCAATGGAAGTGGGGTGCCTGGGTGTGAACATGGGGAGGAGAAAAAGACCCCCCAGTTGCTGCCTGTGCTCACCCAGTCGAGAGGAGTCCCCCTCCTCGCTCAGCGATACGAGCGACGTGCTGGAGATGGGCCTTTCATGCAAGCCACATATATTTACATAAACAAATCCTCTCTGTATAGAAGGTAATTACTGCGGTGACAGTCTGGGGCGGATGAGAAAGGGGTTGTCTAATGTAACAAGATGCACATTGACTGAAGCAGAAACTCCATCAAAGTGCTCGCAGAGGGACCCGCTTCTTTGTATGCGCCAAACACAACCTATAATAGCAGAATGCTTTCCTCTCAGATATATGATTAGTCTCCGTTGTCTTGTTTGAAGATACAGCTTTCTTGTGTGATAAAAAATAAAAAATAACTGCTTGTTTTAATGCTGTGACACAGGAAAATCACTTACCATTACATACACCTTTTCAGAGGTGGCATTTTGACGCCCGATCTAAGAATAGCTGTCACATGAAAGCTGTAGTCTGAAATCTATGCAAACCTGGTCAAATTAATGGGTCAACCTGAAATTAATAAAAATGTATCAAAATTACCAGTTAAAGCTTTGGGCTCAGCACCCACTGATACCAGTTGTCACACCACCAGCCTCTTGAGTCTTTTGGCTGAGTTTGTTGGCTCTGCATTACAGAAGGTGAAGCCCAGGCGGCAAAAAGCAGCATGAAGGTTAAAAGCTGTTTGAATGTCTCAGTTGATGCTGCTCAGCCACATGTGATTCTGGGTCTTTGAAATGCTGCCTCTCCAAAATCATCTCTTCCACTCTTGTGGAATGATGTGTTTCCACCCAGATACCTGATGTAAGTTATTGATCTGAGTGTTGACCACAGAAAAAGATTTCATTTTACACGTAACATTTATAGAAAGGGATTTGCCATCATGCTGCTGAAGGAAGTGAGAAGATTTTGAAATTTCTTTCAGTCAGCCTTGGTACTCGCAGTCTCTTAAAACATGATTCATTTGTCAAACTAATGTCTTATTTTATGACCTGCTGCACTGTATCTGTAAAGTTTTGTAAAGAACATCGGTATTATTGGTTATTACTTGGAGGACCAAATCAGGACCCCTCCAAAGCAGTGATTCTGTCCGATATGACTACTGGACAGACCATGTAAAACAGACCACATTTCACCTGATAGTATCATCAGGTGATAAAAAGCATATAATATAATATAATATAATAGTTTGGTTAATAAGTTTGAGCAGAACATGAAGTGGCGTGTTTCCCCAGCTTTTCTCTGAGAAGTTGGACACCTGCAGGAACAAATACTTCTGTCCAGTTTGTCCCATACAGACACAGCACATGTCACCCACATGCATGCAGTCTTTTGGCTGGAACTGTGTTTTTCTAGGACCGCTGTATTTTCTTGTTTTTAGGGGCTTTCTGTCTGTGCTAGAAGACACAGTTTGCTTATTGCATCCATCCATTATCATTAATCACTTATCCTGAGGAGAACTGCAGCAGTCTGGAACCTATCCTGGAAGCAGAGAGTGCTAGGCTAAGAACTGCCCCTGGATGCGACACCAGTCTATCACAGGGTGACCAAACACACTATGGGCAATTTAGAGAGACCAATCAACCTGAATCACATATCTTTAGACTGTGGGAGGAAACCCACACAGACATGGGAAGAACATGCAAGCTTCACACAGATTGAGCCTGATTTGAACTACTCACAGAACCACCATGCTGCCTGTTGAGGCAATGATAGGATTCTTGGTCTTGGTCAGTAAGTCACAAAGGTTTTGTCTGACTGTCCAGTTAATCATCTCTCATGTGGATTGAAAACCTGTATCCTCAGGTTTTTACTTTAGTTGTTAAAACCTGGAATTTTCTTTTGTGGACCAGTTCAGAAACTTGTTTGTGCATTTTAAGGTAAGGTTCATAGACTCAGCTGCATTTTGGTTTCCAACAGAACACTGGAATTGCTTTATTAAAAATGCTTCTGGGTAAATCAGAACTGGCCTAAAACTTTAAGCTGTGTGAAAGTCTTTAGATGTTTCAGAGTTGACGTGAACAGCAACAAATTATAAAACAGATAAATAGTATTCTGCATTTCAATAGCATTCTAAATTATTATATAACATTATCAACATCAGCAACAAAACTCATGATAATGATTCCAATACTTTTGTCACGCCCCCTGGCTCAGACTCCGCCCCCTCCTGATTTCCCTGCACCTGTTCCCGTTTTCTACCCCTATAAGTACCTGCATGTTAGAAGCGACCAGTGTGAAGTATTGCCATGTTCTTTCCATGCATACTGAGCGGTCATTCTGTTTGCTACTCTGGTTACCGACCTGTTTTGTATTACGGCTATTGTCTGTGCTTCATCCTTATTGGTTTCGTCGCTTGTTTTGGACTGATTCCTGGTTTTGACCCATGCTTGTCTTGTGACTACGACTTTGGAACAACCTCTAACAATAAACAAGATTCTTCGTTTGACATCTGCACGCGTCTGCGCCCTGACTGCAACGTTACAACTTTAGGACAATATATTCTATAAAACATGTGATTCTTATTTCCTATGCAGACAGAAAAAAAATACTGATTTGGATACATTTCATGTAAATTGAACAATGTGTGAATGTAGCACAAAGAAGAGAATCAAGGGGAATGCAGGAAAAGTGTGTATTTTTTTGGAAACTGATTGTGAGTGCAATGATTTTGTGATGTGGGAACAGAAGCATTCAGTACTTGATCTGCACGTTGAACTCCTTGCAGAATCTGAAAATAGTGGGTATTTCAGAGAGATATGGTTGGCGTGTTGTGGTAATAGGGTGATAAAGGGATAGAGCTAACACAGTTCTGTCTTTGCATTTCAGGTGGGAAATGCAAGATGCTGCTCCACTTGAAGATGAAGAGAAAACTCTGGTGGATCACTTACAGAAGGCCTATTTCAACACGAGCTCTCGATCATAGGGCTGGAAACCGGAAGCTGCTCTGTAACATGGCAGCAAACAGAAAATTAAAAATGTATTGGATGTAAATTTTTTACTCGTTACATAGCGTTTTTTTTTTCTAAAACCAGTATTTTTGATGGAGCTGGTGACAGTACAATGAAAAATAACAAAGATCCAGACCTATACAGGGAACAATTCTTTGGTTATCTGTTACTATAATAGATGAGTATAGGCTGTGCTGCTTGTGCTATCTTTTGTTTTCATTTTTAATTTTTTTATGTTTCACAATCTAGGATTTTGTTTTGTTTTCTTTGTCTGAATAAATTACGTTTATAATTGCATGTTTATTTTCAAATATGTGTTTGTGACAGCCCCCCTCCCCATCAACTGCTCTGTGTTATTGTTTAAGGCTTTTATTTGTTTCACACATCTATTCAAAGCAAATAATGCTGAAACAACATGCTTCAAGATCTGTTTTAAAATACAGCTTTCTGCTAAGAACTGTTTTGTAATTATAATTTTTAAATTGTTCAGGATTCTTAATATAATAATATGAATTATGAAGAAATAAGAATAATATGTTGCTGAAGAAAAATTAAATATAAATGTAATTTATATTAAGGAAAATTTGGTTTCATCCAAAAAATAGTTGTGTATTACTGACTTTCCACAACATAAGTGCTGAATCTGTGTCCAACAGTAAATTATAGACTTGTGTCTCACCTTTTGGCTTTATTGACTGCTTGTATAGCACTGCTGTATAACCCGTTACAATTTCAGTTATTATTGTCATTATCGGATACAAGAGACTAGAAGTTTTACGAATCACTATTTGTATCTTCATCTGATAATATAAAATGGTCATTTGTATTCTGCAAGCATTTTGGATTTATTATTAAATTCTAAAGCACGGGTCTAGGGGTCTGTTACTTTTTCAAAATAATACAAAATGTTATCAGATGTAAATGTTGAACCTGAAATTGTGGGAAGTTTTTATGGTCAGCTAAAAACTATTTCCATGACTCTCATGACGATATCATTTATTTAGAAATTTAAGTATAACTATGTCTGTTATTTGACCTTGTTAGTTGAGTGGTGACCCGTGTAAACTTGGTTCAAAACACTTTCTTGCTTGCTTTAGCTGCAACTAAAGTAAACATGGGCTAAAATTAAAATAGAGAATAATTTATTATTGTAGCTGGTAAAAATAAAAAAATGCTAGTGACTTTCTGATAGGTATCCTGCTCACCGTGAATACTGAGCAAGAGACTCAAGCTTCCACAAACCACCTCATTGTCTCTAACTGGACATGATAATGGAAACAGATAATAAACTGCATCTAGTGGAATGTATTTTTTATCTTATTTAATATCTCAGAAACTTGGCAAAATTGCATGTCTGCAAACTAATGTAAAAAATATGACGCGAGAAATATCATGCCATCTTGATTCAGATTTAGCCAAAATGATGTGCGTGAATAACTATTTTGAGAAATTATGTAGGGTACACATATATACACTATAGTGTATATACCTCCCTCAAATGGTTCAAGATGCCCAAAATTGTTCAGTTTAAAAGCACATTTGTATTATGTCCGCAACAAAGTGACCAGGTGACGTGAATGCAGTTATAACAGTGTTAAAACTAACAGGCTGTTATAATTTTCCATTAAGAAATACTACGGTTTGGTTGAGAAAAACTGAAATCCAAGCTCCTAGTACAGTTTATTTGGCGCAGAGAACCGTAACAGCTGGACGGGAAAGTAATAACGTCGGAAGCGACGGCGCTGTCATTTTAAATATGAGCGCGCGCACGCGCTCCAGTAGGTCTCGTGCCCGGAGCTCAGCGTTTCCGTTTCCCTTACGGCCCGTTTCCTTCCTGTTGTTCGGATTTGTTTCCGATGCGCGCTGGAGATGCGGGACGGTTTGCGTCCTTTAAGCTTCCTGCTGCGGATGGTACGTGAGTGAAACGGACGTCGCTCGCAGTAGCCGACGGCTCGCGCGTGCCCTGACGGTTGCCGTGGTCCGCGGGGGCGCGCAGCAGGGGGTGGGGGAAGTAAAGAGGGGGAGGGGTGGCGGGGGCGCGCGTTCGAGCGGCTTTCGGGGGAACCGGTACCGTTTGTGCATGAGAAGTGGCTAACAAGTTAGCTAGCATGTTAGCTAGCATGTTAGCTAACCCGTTAGCTGCCCTGGGTTTCAATGCGGCGGAAGCGCCGTGACCTGCGACCCCTGTCGACGCTCTAACGGTGGCTTAATTCGGGGCGAAACGGAGGGACTCGCCATCCCCGCCGCCAGCTAGTGCGCGTTGCTTGTGTTTGCCCGAGGAATGGTGAGAAGTGCCACGCTTGCTCAGAGGGCCAAGCAGCGAGCAGTTGCTGTGACGGACAGAGCCGGGAAAGCCTATACACACACACACACACACACACACACACACCACAGGAAGAATGGCGGTGTCCAGCACTACCCCCTGCTGCCTCCTGCGCTCAGTGTCACTCGACTCACCTGATAGCGTGCCTCACCTTGTCACACTGTGCACCTGGCAGAAGCGCACACACTCCAGCCCCAGTTTTGCCTGTTTTTGTTTGGCTAACGTAGTACGGGTAACCATGCCTGGTTGTCATGATATACATTTTATATGTGCTTTTTAATTGGTAATGACCTGCTTTTGAACTAATATAACTGCATATTTGTGTATGGATGGTACAGTGGCACAGCAGATAGTGCTGATGTTACATAGCAGCTGCAGGTGCTCAGCTTTCCTCTCACAGTCCAGTGATGTGTTTCAGGGTAATTGATGACTCTGAATTGCTGATAGGGTATATGAGAAAATATTATGTTGCGTTGGTGTATAATTGAGTGAATGCCTGCAAGCAGTACACTTTACTGTACCTCATTTATAGTCACCTTAGATGAAAAGCTATTATCCAAATAGTAGTAGTCACTAAGTTCTTTGGAGAAGTGTTAAATGAATAAACTAAATAAACAAATGTAAATATAATTGTAATAAATCTGAGTTCTGTATTCATGCAGAATTATCATTTAGTGCTCACTGTATTTCCTCTCTTTTAACTTAGGGTAACCTGCAGTGATTGAACAGGGACAGAAATCAATGGTTGTGACCACCTGTCCATATGTGTTGTTGATTTTGTGGATAAACATGGCACAGCCTGGGGGTCAAGAAGAGAAAGAGAAGACGACAGCGCTCAAAGGTAAGACGAGCTTACTTGCTGCATTGTTTTTCTGCTGGCAGTACTGTAACTCACAGCTAGTAGCTACAGGCACCAGTTAACTGTGCTTTCAACATTGTGTGTTGGCATTTACATTTTTACACTTTCCTCAAAAGTGCTTTACAATGTTTTACCCATTTATACAGCTCGGTAATTTCACGGGAGGAATTCTGAGGAATTCATTGCTCTCAGGTTCCACAGCAGGAGGTGGGGTTTGAAGCCAGGTCCATCAAGTGCAAAGCAGCAGCTTTAAACACTACACCACCTGCTAGAATAACTTTTCCTTTTATTAAAATATTCTATACATTGAAAAAATGATCAAGTGAACATGTTAATGAACAATTAATAATTTAAATTTTACTTTATGAATTAGTTGACACTTTGGTGTAAAGTCCAGTTATACAGACTTATACAGGGGAGTATTTTTACTGTATTGTTAGGAATAATTGTTAGAGGTACAGCAGCAAGAGAGCAGCATAGAAATGGAACTTATAACCTTCAGGTTACTAGTTCGTGTCTTTACTCTGTACTTGTAAACAACATATGGAAAATCTGCATTGAACAAGCATTTTTGTGAAAAATGAGATGAAATTTCCTGTTGTCTTGTGTTGCAAGGAAAAATGTCTGCGATGAGTAACTTTAGCATGTAGTTTTGTGTGCGTCCTCCAAATGCCCAGCTTGGGCAGAGAACATTATGGTCCCATAAAGTAGGAGACCCGCCAAAGCCACAAGACAACGCATTGGAAGGAGAGCGGTGTGCAGCCCAGCGCTGCGTCTGGCCGACTCTCGCTGTCATTATGGTGCCATTGCTGTTTAGTGTGCAGGCGGCCTGTGAGCGTTTCTGACTGGGGTTTACAGAGGCACTCGGGCGCTTCGTCAGGATCTTCACTGGCCCTTATTGAATATGGCAGCATGTTCTTTGTGGGCAGATGGGCACTACAGTCTCTGCCTGGGTGCCAGTCAGTCACAGTTACTGGCTCTCTGCAGACACCAGTAACCTTCACATTGTGATGCATGTCTCTATTCATCCTTGCATTGGTATTTTTTAAATACTCTGACACTGTGCATGTGTAAAAACTTTCCCAAGGCATCTCTTAGCTCTTAGAGATGTCCTGAAGATTTTGTTGGATTTTATTGTGGCCTGATTTTAAGTGGCGGTCAGCAGAGCAAAAAACTGAGGTGAAAACTCCTGCAATATGTGTGTATTGTTTCTTAGAAGACCAAACCTTTATAATCCAGTACTGAATTGGCCCTTCTCTCTTTTTTCTGTTCTCTTGACTTAGATTTGCTCTCCAGGATAGACTTAGATGAGCTCATGAAGAAGGACGAGCCGCCTCTTGATTTCCCTAAGACTCTAGAGGAGTTTGAGTATGCCTTCAATGATCGTAAGTATGGCTCTGCATGCCTCTGTCATTTGACTTTGTGAAGTGGGCACTATCATGTGATGATAGTTTCTGTCAGATCAATCATAATTGTGTCAGTGAGGCTCTGGACTCCCTCTCAGATTACTGCACAGTGTACCTGCCATAGACTGTCAGTAGCCTGCTCATGCTTGCATGGATGCTGATGGGAGATTTGCATAACCCCCTGTCTGATTCCTCTGGGCCTTTCCCAGTTGCAAGTGCTGAATATATTACACCTGGAACTTTAAAATATATATCAGAACTTGCAACTGGAAAAGGCTGAATGGCTATATCTGTATATGTTTTAAAGTCATATGGTTTGTAATGTTACTCATAAAGTTCCTTTGCTGTTCTATAAAACTCCTAAATGCAATTTTGTGTATATAATACTGAGATGTTTTCAAGAAAAGCGAAATGCACAAACACTTCCTACGTACTTCATGCAGGCGTTTTTATTTTTATCATAAGGCTGACGGCTTCATCACGGTAGCCCTCAGCTTGTTCATTACTGGAAATCCAAGGTTATGTACACCTAATTAAGCTAAAGAAATTAGAACAGCATGCTAATTATCCAGAAAAAAGGGAAAAGTTGGAAATGCATATTCCTTGGAGAGGCTGTGTTGTGAAGGCGATGGAGCTGAACTTTCATTGCATGTTCAGTTTCATTATAATCCTGTCTTCCTTCTGTTAGGCGCTGCTGTTTAGAAGATTTCATGTCTCCCATCCATGAATGCATAATTGATTTCTTTTAGCTACTTTTGTTCAGCTGCCTTTTCAAACCAATTTCTCCCTCTATCTCCAAGGAATGAACAAGCTTTTAACATTACATGTTGTTGAACTACTAATGATATAAGCAAATAGTGTAATTTTTATTGAGCGAACAGCTGAAGATTTATTGCATGGTTACCACGTGTAAGTGGTGCGTTTGAAAGGCTTAAACAATCTTTTATCTTCAAAGATGTTTTGCTTTTGCAGGATAATTGAGAAAAGCTCAGTCCCTGGGGCTGTTTGGGTTAACTGTGTATGTTAAGCATTTTTAGCGGTGTGTTTGCAATCATAGAGGTCACAATTAAATTTAACACCCTTTTGTGTTTCATTATGCAATGTCAAAGGAACAAAAAATGGTCTCATTTTTTAATATACTGTTATATGGGAATATTAACTTTTGCTGTGGTTGGTAATAAACCACACTAAGACATTACATTGCTTTTTTTAATTTTCTTTTTGCATTCTTTTTACATTCATTTGAGTGAATTGTACATAGAAAAACTTTTTTTATATTTGAAATGAACAGTGATGTTGGATCTGTCCAATACTTGTTTGCTATGTTTCAGTCTAGAGAAAACCTTAGAAATGAAAATGAAATGTACATAACAATATAAAAGCACAAACCGGTGCTCATTTAGATAGTCCTCAATGTACGCTTCTTCCGACCAGACACTTTTTCTGTCTGTGTACAGCTGATTTGTCAATTGTTAGTTTTAAATTGTCTAATTGTAAGAGGAATGCTGTACTTCTGAGGTGGGGCACATTGTGGGTATCAGGGTGAAGAACATGCTTCAAGGAACAAAGTGAAGCACAGCTGAATATTTCTAAAAGCTTTTCTGAGTTACAGTTTGGCCTTCCTTCTGAATTAACCCCTCATTTTTTACACTGAACCTTCAGACTTCTGTGTCCTCAATCCCCACTCCTTGTGTTGCATGGAAACAGTCGAGAAAAACATATTTGTTTTTTTGTTTAGAGGGCCAGCTGAGGCACATAAAGACAGGAGAACCATTCGTGTTCAATTACAGAGAGGACTTACATCGCTGGAACCAAAAACGGTATGAGGCGCTAGGAGAGGTATGTTTTTTTTGTTACTTTAATTGATGTGTGGTTCTGTACTGTAAATTATTTTTTAAAAGTAATGGTTTACAATTTTTACAATGGTTTACATTTGTGGTTTAAGTCCAGAAATCTCTAGTACATCAGTAAAAATGGAAAAAAAGTGACCATTCAGTATCCTTTCTAATCACAAAATGTAATCCTGTTGTAGTATTAAGGGAATGTCTGATTTTTTTATTTTTTTTTTGTTTGTCTATGTACAATAGCTTTAGTAACTTCAAAATTAGATTCCTAGTTGTAATTGAATACACATACTCTGATATACAGCAGTATCTTTCATAATTGAGTATAGAAACACATAGTCGCACAGTCTCTTCGCTGCTAATTTACTTTTACTTCACTGAATAAATTGTTTTTTTTTTGCTGATGTTCAATCAGGGCAGCAGCCTTACTATATAATAAGAGTGCTGAGATCAAACTCTATTAATTGAACTTGGCTTTGACAGTGTCACTGGGTTCCTGGTCCAGTCAACAGTGGGTGTTCCTCTTTACATGGCTGTCTTCAGGACCTTCTGTGTTGGTGTCGTGGTCTCTGGCGCTGCAGCATTATGTTCCACATGACCAAGCCTGGTTTGCTGTGATTTATGGCCTCCCTTGGTCGTGCCGTTTACACCGTCACGGTTAGGCAGCCATTAATCCTGCTGCCACCGTCACGGTTAAAAAGCTGAACATGTGTGTTGTACAGAAGGATCAGTCATATAAATCTATTGAAGGATCAAACCACTGTTACTGAACAGTACAGTATATTTAGGCACAACTTTAAAAAGAAGACGGTCTGAGACTAATGTGAATTTAGAATAGTGTTTCCTAAGCCCATCGGTGGAGACCTCTCAGCCGTTCTGTGTATTTTGTCTTGTTACACCCTCAACGTACATGCCTGAAACAACGAAGTGATCATCAAGCTCTCGATTAGCTGAATCAGGTGAACTGGTGGTGCAACAGAACAAATATATGGAATGGCTGCAAATCCCCAAGGGGAGCTTTAGGAAACACTGAATTAGAGTTGCTCACATAAAGTTCACGCCAGGTTCATTCAGTCTCAGCACATGCAATATGCATCACTCTTAACATTCATTTTTTTGTTCATGTGATTCCTGCTATTTGCTTTAATTGTTTTGTTTATTCTTTTGAAGTTCAAAGAAAATATTGACTGTTTTTTACAAAATACATACTGTATATGTGTTATTTCTAATCCTGTATTTCCTTTGAGAACTATCACCTTTTTCTCTTTGGATGCAAAATCAGAAACACAATTGCTTATAAAAAGTTTAGCATAGCAAGAAGCATTTAATCTTTCTGAACTGAATAAAACAGGTGGAGGCTTTTTTTTTTGAAAAAGTGAAAAGTACTTGTGAAACACTTGCCTCAGAACTAATGTGATTTGTATAATACAACCTTTTTTTGGATGTCATCTTTTTGCTAACGCAGATTACTTAACCTGAACCTCCAGAGCTTCTAGATTATAATTTTTTTTGAAAAGGCACAAGTAGTAGGTGTGGATTTTTTGTGGTTAAATTGTGCAATGCTGGTCCTCAAGTAGTGAAACATGGCCTGTGTTTGGTTAAAACTTCATTGAAGCAATGCTCAGCACAGGCCAATAGAGCAGCGCCAGGATATATTCAAGACTGGATTCCCAAACACAGAGAACAATGAACACAGTTTGAAGTACAAATATTTTTGGTTACACTGTTTAATAGCACAGAACTCTAAAGGCTGAAGGAGATTGCGGTATAATCTGCAAAATTTCTTTGCCTGATCATAAAGGAGACCTACAAGAGCCACAGAATGTACCCTTCCTCATCTTGGCCTCTCTGACCCTCATGCCTGGAATGTTGCCATTTTATTTCTCTTTTTTGTTCCATGGCTTTGTGTTTGAGCAGGGGTTGGAGGTCACATTACCAGATCGAATGCAGATCGTCCGTCGAGTCATCTTGGCACCAGATGTTGTTGAGTGGGCACATTTCTTTGACAGTGCTGTGGTAGACCATTACCTGTATGTTTTAAACCTTGAAGTTTGGCTCTTTGGCCTCATAGGGAAGTATCTTGGTGTTTCCCACAGCACAGATGCTTAAGAATTTAAAACATACAAATACACATAAATAATTATGCATAAATAGTGAAAATAACTGCTTCAAGTATGAAAAAAGCAACAACAGAATTACAAAGTGGCATATATAAAAATGAAACATAGGAGGCATATGTTGGCAAAATGTTGGTTTGCTATTTACATTCTGTGTTCCACATTTTTTGCTTAGAGAGATTATTCTACCAGTTTTTGAAGAAGTTCTTCATTACATTTTATTTCTGTGGCAATCATGGATAATTTATCAAATTAATCTAATCTATGAAATAATATTGTCAAAAAATTGTATGATGATAGTGATCACAGCTGGAGTACTGATTAATAAAGCAAGTATAAGTTAGTGTTGGCGGTACAGTGTGGATCTGGCCATAAATGCAATATGCGTGCTTATGCCAAGGAAGCTTGTTTCCCTTAGTAAAAGGGTCACTCCTCAGTTGTGCTCAGAGCATCTTTACATCTTCCATGTTAATAACAGTTACAGTGACTGTGAGTTGGTGTTCAGCAAGGTTCAACTGCACATGCGCAGAACTCCTGTGTGGTTTAAATCTGTTGTAATTCCTCATAGTTGTCTATTGTGGTTGCTGTGTGCGGGATGGCAATTGCCTCTGTCTCACCGAGTCTGTGTTTGCCTTTATGTGTATATATACTGATGTGCAAAAACACAAACGTACATGTACCTATGTGTGCAGAATTGCTTTTGGTTGCCTGCATGTGCCTGTTTTTTGTGCTTGCCCATGCACTGCTATATGTGAGTGTGGCTGAGAGTACACTTGCATTAGTTAGGTCAACAGAGTGACAAGGTGGTGTATGCAGGGCTCTGCAGGAAACTGTACTTGTTAATGCAAGAGATAGTCCTTCCAGATAGGTGTCAGGTGTTGGCTGTAATCCAGCCTAAAGTGTATTAAGCTGTTAATAAATGGGGATTTTTCTCTCCTTTTTTGCATCTGTGGGATGACAAATACAGAGAGAATATTCTAATGAAGTCGGAGCTGGCCAGATGGCTGTATGTTGATGAATTTTTTTTCGTCCTGATATTACAGTTCATCACTTTATACAGTGGAATTAATCTGGAGAGATGCAGTCAAAGTTGTACTCGTCTTTCATTTTTTTTGTTTTCCCTGTTGCATTTCATATGGTTCCCCCTGGTGTGTGAGAAAGTCTCACAGATTGTGCTGTATTAAACCAGTCCTCTGTGACTCCCATCTGTTGTTGGAGGTTAACGGACCCCTGTGTGACTACCATTAGACCGGTATGTTCCACTGCCTGGACACACGAGCCTGTGCATGGCTGCCTAACACAGGGTTTCCAGCTCATTTATACCATTCTGTCTTTATCAGTAGGACACACATACACTATATTCGTACAGCTCAATCTTTGTCTGTCTGTTCTTTATACACAGCTTTGTTTTTCAAGACACACAGCTGAAAGTTGATGCAGTAGTATTTCTCACCCTAAGTGAGGTTTTTGCAGTTCAAGTTTATTAAATGCCAAAAAGTTGAATTAATAACTTAAATTTAAAATTTGGTCTCTGAACCAAGACTTGGAAAGGTGCATGTAGTGAAGTCTCACACACTCACTCTCATTCTCTCACACATGAGCACAGCCATGGACACTGTGCATCCTGTGTACGCATACACCCATACAGCATCCATGTGTTATATCTTAGGGGAGGGCATGTGTGGTGCAGACATGTACTTTGCGTACTAAATGCAACCATTTAAAGGGATATAAAGCTTGGTGCTAGGTAATTTGTTCTGTTTTTTGTTTGTTCTTTATGCATAGCTTTATTTTTCAAGCCACAGACTTGACTTAACACAGACTGACTGAGGTATTTGACCTTAAACGTTTATTGTTCAAGTTCATTCAAGTGCATTAAACTGCAAAAGGATGATGATGAAGGCTTCAGTCTGCGTCACACAGCAAACAGGATGTATAAACAAGGAGCAGAGGAGGCTGTGATTGGAGGAAGGAACTGTAGTGACTCTCAGACAGAATGGCCTGTGATGGACCTACATGTTGCTATGGCCTTGTATCTCTCTCTAGGGTGTCTGTGTGTTGAGTCTTGTTGTGTTAATATGTGTGTGCGACATATATGAACCTGAGCAACATAAGAAAAATGTACAGGTTGGACAGCGAGCTTCACAAACATTGGTAATGTGTGCCAGTCAGGGGGAGGACAGTTCGATTGCTGAGATGCAGCAGTGTTGAGTTTTGCAATGTTTTTTATTATTATTTTTACAGAGTCACTCTTTGTGGTGTGTACCTGTTTGATAGCACTATCATTACTTTTGTACTAAATGCAACTTCTTTAAGGGTATTACAGTTTGGTATCTATAATGATATATAATATGTTGTTACTTTTTACCTTTCCATCTTTCCAGTTTTTGACCTGGGCAGCACCAGGTAACTCAGATATAATCTGGATAAATAAAAATGGGTAAATCCATTCTATTGTGACCTCCTATTATGCATTTGATGAATATTTCTCAGAAGTGGCACAAATCACACATGCTAAAAATGTTTTCTGTGGTTTTCATGCTATGTCTCATGTTGAAAACTGTGAAGCTCTATAAGAAGCAATGGTAAAATCGATAAATTAAATATCTAGTTCCGAAGTCTGCTGAAGGTGATGAGATCACGACTGGATCAAAACCCAACCTGTCCACATCCAGTACCAGCATGTGTGCTGTAACTGTTGTGTATATTTTGATAGGTCTAGCTCTTGGATTCATGCGGATAAATTTTGAGGGAAAAATGGCTGTCCGCAAGAAATTGTACATTTTGCTCTGGACACATCACACTGAATCAGTAATGCATTGCTTTAGCCAGATGTGCCTGAGCCAGTGAGCAATGCAGTTGAAATGTGGCCTCAATCACTTCGGATGGAGAGAACAAATGAAGAACAAAGCAGCATGTTTTTTGTTTTGTTTCTTCAGTTGGCCAGATATGTTCTACTGTGCTCAATCTAGCCATTATTGAATCCCCGAAAGGATTTTAATGCCAGATGTAATTAATGCCAGCTTTCATTTCGCAATCTGTTTGGGGAAAAATACACCTTCACTTGTTCTTTAAAAGTGAAGTGGCAATTTCCTGGGTTTTTAATGTAACCCCTGCAGTGGTCTTTAAGTTCCAGTTTAGGGTTTAGTTAGGTGAGCTAGCAGCAGGGACACAAGGAGCAGCTTTGCCACAGACACAAAACAGCAAACCTTGTGGGAGTTTGACTTTGTTCCTAGACTCAGACTTTACCAAAAAAATGAGGTTGAAATAAAATAGTAGTTCACTCTTTTTGAAATCTGAACTGTGTTACACAAGCTAACCTTAAAATAAACATTCTTCATATTCTTTTTTTTCCTTTCCTCCCTGTGCTGTTTTTTGTGTGGATTTTCTGTCGGTTTTAAAAATGTAATTCTTTTCTTGGCTCTGTCATTGTTACAGTCTGGAGCCCCTCACTTTCATTATGTAAACAGCTTTGATGTCGCCGGCGCTCGCTCTTCTCCAGCTAAGTGGCTTTTTAAAAAGTGCGTGCTGATAGTCGCCCCACGTGGCTCTGCCTCTTTGAAATCTGCGGGAGACAAACATGGCTGACAGTATTGATTGCTACGCAGCTGATGAAGGTGGCCCTGGACTGGCCGGGACCACGTAGCAGATAAGGCCAGCTCTAATTAATCAGCCCTGTTTAGGCTGGCCGCCCAGGGGTCAAGGCTCAGGCATTCTAGCGGCCGGCAGATAATTTCCTTATCGTTTCAAGAGCAGCGAAGAGGACCTGGACCCAGCACTATTGATCAGAACTAATTACACGGGCAAGCTTGGGAGGTCTGGGGCTGTCTCTTCGAGAGAGGTCCTTTACTGGTCATGGCAGCTTACAAGCACATTGACATGCAAGTGCGATGCTGTACTGCTTGTGTGCTAGTCTGCTTGGCTGCTTATCGTGTTCATAGCTGGAAGCCAGACCTTAACGGACATTTAGACCATGTCCATCCTCTACCTGTCAGTGAGCAGGTGTTACACATACCTGTAGTGCCAGCACACTGTGGTCCTAATATGTTCACTTTTGTCTTCATCAGGGCCTTACAGGTTCTTACTGTTTTTCACATTCCGCTTCCTGTCAACACTAGCCATTGCCACAGTGTTAAACTAGCCTTTTCCTTCAGTCAGGTCCTTGTGTGTGGCTTTGGGCTACATGTCTAGACCTTTTTCATTTGTTTTGCTTTATTTTCACCTCAATGTACGGCTGAACAAAGAGTGTGTGTTTCTCTGATTTGCGGCTTCTGATTAAATATTTTAGTGACATTAGATCAGGTGTCTCTTCATGCAGTTAGTGTCGCTCATATTCTGTTTTGTATTTACTTTATCACAGGAAAGAGACATTAAGTTTCTCACAGTTTGTGTCTGATTGCATCTGTAGCTGCCCAGGTTCTTCTGCAGCAGTGTGCAGAATACTCATTGATGATTGTAGGAGCCTTGGCTGCTCTTGGCTAATGTATGTGCAGAGTGACACAGTTCTACTGTCATAATGAACTCAGTTCAGACTGGTTCCAGAGGGTTCCTTGGGTACAACCTCATTTGATATGGAACTGCCTTGTGATTCCATCACTGCTCTTGTGTCATGTGGAACAAAGACTTCCCAGCATTTTCTACAGTGACAAGTCCACATAATGCACATTAAGAGACACCCCCCCCCGCCAGCCCCTAATTCACTTCCAGTCCACACCCCCTGTCCCCTTTCCTCTCCATATCTGATGATTTTCCAGCCACCTGAGGCGCTGAACAAATAATGTAGTGCAAATGAAATTTCCTGCAAGGCTTATTGATATCATTAAACACAAACATATTGCGTTCCAGAACCATTTAGTCTTCATCGGGGCGGCTGACATTTAGTGAATTAGGTAAGGGTAAATGGAATATATATTTAAAACATTCCTTGCATTTTCTTCTGTGGGTCAAATTCTCCAATCTGCTGTTTAATTTATTCCTTTTGACTTCTTCTGATGTGTGGCCTTAGCAAATATCACATTGCATCTTTTTCCCCCTTAATGAATTTATAGATTTAATCATGTGGGACGTGGTTCTTTAAATGTTTTAAACCTGTGTGATAATAAGGACATTACATAGCTGGCTCACTTTTATGTAAAGAGATTTTTACCTTCTGACTTGTTTGGTAGATCTGCACGTAGAGCATAGACACCTGAGGAATCTAATGGAGTCTAATGGAGTGTTGACCTGTCAGCTTCTCACAATGGAGAGCACAGTGCTGTGAGTGAAGCAAGCCTATCCAGATTTGTTCACAGGAGTATGAATTTTGTGCAGTCCAGCATGTGGCGCTGACTCTTGTGTGTCTTATCCTAGCAGCATTTTTCTGTGTCACTTAAGAGCTTCAAGTTGTTACCCCACTCTAGTGGTAACCAGATATGAGCCACAGTAACATGCAGTAGGATGAATGGAGACTTGCAGGACTTCCTTTCCTCTTTACAAGGCCTCGTGTCCACTATGGCCTGTAACATTTTAAGTAATAAAACACCAAGATCTGGAACTTTATACCTTTAGAGTTGTGTCTCTGTGCTAAGATGTGTATCCAGAAATTACACACTTCCCTAAGCTACAAATTCTTTTTTCAAGGGGGCTCCATAAGATCAGAGCATTGTCATTTGAGGTCACTTGATCAAATCGGGCACATATGAACGTATGAAGTACGTTTCCGGCAGCTTAAAGAGCATTTGTAAACCATATTATAACAAGGGTGTCATACAAAGGAATTCTCTCTTTTATATGCGCAGTTGCTCTTGTCTTCAAGTGCTGCGTGTGCTTGTATCTACAGGCACTAGATAAAGCCTTACACTTTCTGCTGGCAAGGAAAAGAAGAAAGTTGTTGATGTCATTGAACCATGAAACTTTTGGCCTGAGGGTAAAATTACACTGTATACACGTTCCTCACAATGTAGCTTTGAGGATAAACATACCTTACGTCAGCTCTCAGCCTGCAGTCGAGATTTTCTCCTTTGGCTGACAATTCCCCTGCTCTTCACTGTACTTAGAACAAGAACATTGAAGACAGTCCCAATTATTGCACACGTTGTCTGGAGGCTGAGTGTATGTATGTATTTCAGGTACAGTGCGAGACTGGTTGCAATCTATATCTTCTGTGCCCACACAATGAGGGAATGTTTGTGTATGTAAAATTGTAGTATGAAAAGTGGATTTTGTTGCTGGGTTAAGTTATTGCTGATTGTTTCTCTCCATTTGTGTTTTTCAGATAATCACGCAGCATGTTTACAAACTGCTGGAGACAAAATGCAACATGTCTAAAGAAATCCTCCCAGTAAGTACAGATAAAAGAAGAGGCATTTTTCCTGTTCCATTCACACTCTTATATATTAGCTTAAGTATTAATGTGGGAAATTGATGTAAATATGGAGGCTTCCGTGAGAGATTATGATAGACTGTCTCCTGTGAAAATGAGACTGTCTTATTGTGAAAATCTCTCTTCAGCAAATAAAATCTATTGTAACACATGGTTTGGAAATAAGAAAAGCTATTTCTAAATCTGTTTTACATTTAAATGTGTGCACTGATACTTCTTTTGCTGTCAGCAGTTATTCACAAATGCAGTCTCAATATTGTAGTGAACACACAGCCTTTTTACCTTTGATGGAAAATGTTTTGTCTTTTAAGGTATGATGCTTCCTCAACAGTATTTATAAAACTGTTAGTTTTCATATCCCGATAGAGTGCAGGGTATTACTGGTACTAGGCTGCACATAAATCATCATTTTGCGATGAGTTATGAGGCCATGTGGCGTTTACTTTGCTCAGGTATTTAATGCATTAAGCTGAAGATGGTTCATTTTGTTCCATTCCCTTCTGGCTGCCATGTGGTGGGCTCTCCACCTGCACTGCACTGAACTTTTGACCCCTGATTCTAAGCAGATTAAACAGATTTAAGTAACATATCTTTGTCTGTGCGGATTAAGTTCACAGAGCCGAGGGAGGGGGGGAGGCCACCCAGGGTTATATTGTATCCAAAGAGTTTTACGCTCATGGTAAAAATGGCTCCCATGTAGAAAAACTCCTCTATGAGCAGTTATCTCTTTACAAAATGACAGGTCTTGATTTCTTTAAACCTTGGAATATCTTTTGATGTCTCATTCTGGCTTTGTCTTCCAACTTCATTTATAGGCTGTATTTTTCCTTGAAATATATATTAAAATTAATGTGTTAGGAGACAGGTCAGTTAGAACCTTAATCTCGTGTTGATGTTTCCATCTTTTTCTAAAAAAACATATGAATGGTATGCAGTTCCCTGAGTGTGACACACTTCCCCTTCCCCTGATTTTTCATTCAGGTTGATGCTTCTCAAGACGAACCCAAAAGTTTCATCTACCTGAGCGCAGATGCCCTGACAAACCCCTCAAAGCTGCTGGTACTCATCCAGGGCAGTGGCGTGGTCCGAGCTGGTCAGTGGGCCCGCCGACTCATCATCAACGAGGACATGGATAGCGGTTCACAAATCCCCTTCATCACCAGAGCTATGGAGGTAAGATCCCAACTGTTCATCACTGTGCAAACTCTTGACCTTGTTAGCCATGACACTCACACTACAGCAGGCTATGCCTGTATGTTTAGCTTTTGACAGACTCTGTGTTGCCTGGCTGGATTTCCCCCTTCTCTGCCTTCTGGGTGCCAGCCTGTCTGATTCTGAGTTTGTTTGCCAGTTGCTGGGTGGCGCTAAGTGTTTCACTGATGGTGTCGCATTAGAGTGTTGAGGAAGCATTGGCCTTGCAGTGCTGCTGCCTCCCAGATCATCAGCTTGTCATTTACAGGAGGGCCGCTGCTGATGCTTCCAGATGTGCATTCACGGAAGTGGTTGGCAGTCTACGCTAAAGCACAGTTGGCTCACATAGCTTGGATCAGATGCCTCACATAGAACTTGAAAGCAGTGACTGGAATCAAGGCCTTCCACAACACGACAGTACTTTCCACCTACATGCGATAGCAATACATTCCTAGAACTCAGCTTGTAAGTTACAATCTTAATTGCTATTATGCTGCGAACTTAGAAAATCCTTTCACACTCAACTCTTGTTATCTGTGAACGTGAAAGATCAACCTCATTGGGTCATAACTCAGTAAAGGGTATTACAGAAGTTCACTCGTATTGCATGAAAACTCGTAAGTCAATGACTTTCATCTCAAGGGATACCTTTACTACTGTCTCCTCACCCACACTACCCTTTCTTACATTACTTTGTCAAAGTGAGGTAGTCCTCACTCTGGTGGTCATTTACCTGGATGCTACTGCTCATAAACTGGTGTTCTCTAACATCCCGTCAACACATATGACAGTCATATGCTGATTCTGCCAAAAGCATTTTGTACCAAAACAGAACAAGAAAACTTACTAACTACATAGATTGTTGATAAAGATGGATGTCATTTTTGCACAAAATCTGATTAGGGCATGTGCATAACCCATAGATTGTGAATTCGAGATATAACAGCAGAAACAAGTAAAATATTTGTGTCAATAGAACTGAGTTAATAATTATTTGAAGAAAAAAATTGGCTGCTCAGTTTTTAACAAGAATAATCAAATTACATTTAAACTTCTTAAAAATTTAAACATTTATCACTTTTCTGTAATATTTAACAGTATGTTTGTAAACCGTATGATTAAAAAATTCTTAACACATGACAAAGTAAAGATTTTTGCATTCTAGCAGCCCTTGTTGTTGTATGTGTTCTAGAGTTAATATGTTATCTCTGATATAAAAGAGTTTGACTCTCCCCTTAATGCTGCAAGTTAAGACTTTTAATGGCAGTTGCACCTGGACCTGATTTTATAACTGAATGAATGAATATAAATGTATGCTTAAGTGTTCTTTAATAGATATTTTAGAATGCTAAGGATATTTTGGTGGAAATTAATTGGGGTTTCTTGGCTGAACCCAGAAAAAAATCATAGTTGTCCTCATAAGAAATGATGGAAATTCAAGTTTGTGATATTTGAATGATTTCTAGGAACCAATTACAATTGGATGCAGGGGTGGGTGTGTGTGTTTGTCTGTGTGTGTGTGTGTGTGTGTGTGTGTGTGTGTGAGAGAGAGAGAGAGGGAGTGAGTAAGCCTAATAAAGTTCTGCGTGGGCATCTGTCTTCCGGCTCCACCTCAGTGGACCATGATCGGGTGAGCTGAGCAGTTGCTGTGGGGGGTTCTGTGTGGAGCCAAAGCTTTGGGTCTGGACTCGGTGTCGTTACTGCTGCCAGACAGCACCAAGCTTCCCACTTTGTAAAACACTTGGAAGAGATCCCAGAATGACTCCCCTCCGGAGCCACGAGTTGGATTTTAGTGCAAGGTCGCTGTGCAGGTTACCTGCTGAAGAGAACATGGTGATCTGGAGTGGGTAGGATGGCCCAGTGGGCGAACAAGGCCCCGGGCCTAACAGCACACCAAGTCAGTAGGCCTCAGCAACTCAGTAATGTGGACTTTTCACGCATGAAGTTGCTCACAGCCAACATATTTCCCTCATTCTGTCTGTGTAAGCCACCAAGTGAAAGCTGGTGCACGTTCCCACTCCACCTGATATTTACTCTGTTCATAACAAAGTGCTCTTTTTGATATATACAATTATTCGTTTTGCATGCAGTTTAAGTCAGTAACTGAATGAAAAGGAACACAGATCAGCAACGCAAACAAAAACAGAATTGGTATGTACAGTCAAGCATGTGATGGCATGGGGCATTATTTGTTTAATTTGATTTAATTTAGCTAATTATTTCTCGAGTTTGCTTCGGAGTAAAGTGTTATCCTAACAAATCAATAACTGTTTTGCTGATGCTTTCCTTGAAAGTAACTCAGAATTTTAAACTCCCTTTAATGAGTTACCCATTTATAAAGCAGACATTTTTTTCTGTAGCAATTCAAGGTAATTACCTTGCTCTATAGTTACTACACCAGGGAGTAGGATTTGAACCTGTGTCATTTGAGTGCAAGACAGGGGCTCTAATTCCTGTTTTACCTGCTGGCTTCTCTTCCAACCTTTTGTAGTTCAAGCTGATCATGTACTTGTATAAGCACGATGTTCTTACTGTGCCTGTGATGTAGGATCAGAAATGTGCGACATTTGTTACATTTCAGTCACAACCGTTGTTTTGTTCTGTACAGCTGTGGCCCAGGAAAAAACACAAGAATACGGTCAGCTGCTGCAGCTGTGGGGTATGCAAACAACCACATGTATTCGAAATATACTGCTTTAGTGTTTACACTACTATGTGTTTACACTATGTAACAAACCACTTGTGCCTGTAATACACACATTTTTTTTATTATTGCCTTTTTCTAAAATGACATTTTTGAATTGCTCAGGATCACTCATACCTCCTATGTCAGCCCAGTGCAATTCTATATTTCTGCTGCCGAAATTGTTTGTCATGTGGAAGAAATTTCTGCCAGCAATTTTGTGGTAGTTGGTCAACCTGCATATTGTTTGATTTGTAATTCCATCTGCTAGTGCTCAGATTGACTTAGGAGTGAGGTCCGCTTAGACAACGTGCTGCAGGAGCATCCCAACACAGGTGTTTGCCCAGTGGCTCACAAGCTGAGCAGCTCCTCCAGAGAACCACGCGGGGGAAGAGCAGCAACTGTGCACATTATTGTAGGATCATTATTACATTCACTAGTTACAAAGAGTGACAGCAGAATCTGCAGAATTCTGTCTGGTCTGGCAGTGGTCATTTGTCAATGTTAATAACATACACATTCCATAAAGTAATGCATTTTGGGTGTTTGCACTCTAACTGAATTTAAACTTGTATGGCAAGTTTTTTTTTCACCTGTAGTGGTATTCTTACTATAAAGTTTCATACAAAACTACTTGAGAATGCAAGTAGTTTTAGTTAATAAGGAATAACTTGTTCAGTTCAATGTGTTTTATCTCAGAGGAGTCTCAGTATGTACTGTTTGCTAAATGGTAGCATTGTATGAAAAGAGCTGCATATGCCCTGCTTTTGAAATGCTCATTTGAGGCAAATTCCTCTGATTGCTTTTTATTCCTGTAATCTGACTTTTCTAACATGATGCAGTGTCGGTTTGACCTGGTTTCCTCTCTGTTAAGTTGCACAGTAGCAGTTGCATGGGCTACCATACAGACATGATGCTCCATGAGATTTAGACCATTCAAGCAGCAAGTATGTTTTCTTGTAGTTGGTTGAATAATTCACCAGAGTGTGATTATAAGCATCTGTTATTGTAAATATTTAATTACCATAATGTTATCATAATACGAGGCCCTCCACCGAGCAGACTGACTGCAGTGTGTCGCGTTGGAACACGCTGGTGTGTGCAGTATGGACTGTAGAGTAGTTTTGCCTACAGCACTTGCTCACATTGAAACATGTCCTACGCTTTCGCCAGCTGTTCTTTGCCTGCACAGTCATCTAAAGTTTTGCATACGTATGCTTCCCACATAATGCGCAAATAACTAATACAAATAGGACCCAACGCATCATCCTCTAATTCTGTCGTCAAGTTCACTTGCGTATGAAGGAGAGGCTGCTTTAAATCTTGGCGTGCAGTGACCAGGCGTTAGACATTCGGCGCACACTTTAAATCGGACACAAAGGGAAATTGCGTTGACTTGGTTTGAAAACACACAGCGAATTTTCTACCAAATTGTCAGAGGCTGCATTGAGTTTCTCTGAAGCCTAAAGGGAGCTCATTGCGACTGCCGAGTTGTTGGAAGCGGAGGGATCATCCCAATTCCTAATCAGGCCCCCGACACCCATCATTAGAAGTGACAGGGCCCGCTGCCTCACCTGGCAGGGTGGCACTCACAGCCACCTGTGCCTCCATGTCCCAAACAAGCCCAAAGATAGCTCCACCGACGATGGCTGTGCGGGCAGCACAGCGACGACGGGCCGCTCAGAATGAGCTTGGCGGAACGGAAATAACGATGAGGCAGAGAAAGCGTGCCTCAGTCCACAGGAGCATGCGAACCAGTGACGCACTCTCATTAAACGTAACGTTATTTAGATACCTCCCTCACCCTGCGGTGCCGCCAAGAGCCAGGAAGTGCACAAGTCCCGGAGACCTGGAGAAGCCTGACAGCAGACGGGGGTCCGCAGCAGCCCCCCGTGGCAGCCAGGGGAAACGGGCAGATGACAGCTCGGCAGTGGGGAGAGGCCTGTTAATGACAGCTTATTCCTTCATGATTTCACTGCCTGACAGCAGACAGGGCCGCTCGTTGCATCATGGCAGCTGTATCATTACCTTCTGGCCCTGTCAAGAGCGAATTTGAAAAAGGGAGAGGGGCATGGCACTGAGCGGCAGGGAGAGGAGAGGGCGAGTGAGAGCGAGGGAGAAAGGGAAGCAGAGACGCGCACAGCGGGAATGGTTGCTGTCCTGGATTAACATTAGCTTGTGGAATGTGCAGACCAGGATGAGGGAAGTGTGCAAACACTTCTGTGATGTATGAGAGCATTGGATATTAACTGCTGTTTCACGTTGCAATATTAAGGGAGACGTGGCACAAGCTAATTAAGCATCTATAAGCCCCTCCCCAGCCCCACATGGTCACCCCTCCCTGCTGCTCTGCGCCCTGTTTTTTTTTTTTTTTTTTTTTTTTCCCCCCTCCTCATGGTGAATTNCCCCCCCCCCCGCCCTTTTTTTTTTTTTTTTTTTTTTTGTTCCCCCCTCCTCATGGTGAATTGATTGCTTGCTCAGAGCATCTTGTTTTAGCGTGCTGTTGCTTTGACATTGACCCAGCCGGAACACGGCAGAGCCGCGCGCGTCGACGTGACTGGAAAGGAAGAGAGCACTCTCCGGCTGCCGGTGGAGATCTCTGCTCCCAGTGGTTTTCAGGAACTATGAGTGAAAACGAGCTTTTGACAGCAGCAATGAATATACAGCAACTCTGCCGCGGCTCTGTTCCCCCTCCTTCTGCCTGCTTGTCTCCCGCCTTTCTGTCTCTCTGCTTTCCTCTTCCTCTTTACCTTCCTCTTCTGTTTGTTTTTCAGAGTGTCTGTAACCCCCACCCACCCTCACCCTATTCAGCCCCCTAAGTGCCCTTTAAACCCTTTTATCCAACCTCTCACCCCACTTCTTACAGCAGGCTGTACTGGAAACTTTTTTTGTTAAAAATGAGCAAATCCATTTCATTAGGAATACTTTCTTTAATAAAAAATAAGATCCATATTTCTTCTTCCCCTTATTCGCTCTTGTTAGACAGTTAGCAGCAGCTCTAGAGACTTGCTGGAAAGAAAGAGGGGGTGTGGTGTTTTCAAAAGTGTGTCAAAAGCCTAGGGGTTTGTATCTGCCCAGAATTTCAATGGGAGGCTGTAAGGGGGCCGGGCCGCAGTGAACTCAAACACAGGAATCTTGTTTAATTTCTGTCATGTTGCTCTTTTTTTAGCAGGATTGATGTCTTCTTCAGGATCGGCTTCTCTCCGCTGTTCTCTGGTACTGTAGGGGAGACATGTCCTCCCTCTCCCCTTCAACACCTCCTTGTTTTCCTGCAGATCACGCCTCTTTTATGCTTTGAGCCACCATTTTTCCCTGTCTGCGGCTATTCTCCTGGTGGTTGAGATGTTGTGCCTGTCTGTTTACTTAGGCATGTGTTTGGTTATCTGGCGGTCATAAAGTTGGAGTCTTTGGCAGTGCTGTACGGCGGGGGCTGTTTTTGAGGAGCTTAAAAATGTCCAGAGGGTGAAAAAATGGTCAGGGGTGGCCTTGGAATTGGGGCTGTGTGCAGGGCAAACATCTCCAGGCTGAAGGTACAGCATTTCCTGCAGTTAAAATCAATGCACTTGACACTTTCAAAGGCAAGAGAAGCAGTGACTTGCTCTGGGGTTAAACTTTTTTTTAAATAGCCTCCCTTGGGATAGTAACTGTCAATAAAATGCAATAATTACCAGCAGAGGCCTGGGAACTGTGCTAGGGTAGGGTAAATTAAAAATTGATCACAAAGGGAGAAAACATTTCTTAGTTGTAATGGTGAATCTCATCAGTGAGCTTTTTTACCAATTACTATCAGGTGAAAAAATTCACAAGGTGTCACATGAAAAAACACAAATATGTGTACTGTCTGCTCTCAGTGTCTTATCCTTTCTTCTGAAGATGTTGCTGTCGATCATTTTGTGTATTTAGTTGTCAGTTTCCACAAGGCCTTAAAGGCTTGTGTGTATTTGTCAGCTACATTATTGTCTTGCAGAAAATAAGAGAAAGCCGTATCAGTCGGAAAAATCCTGTCAGCTGTCCCACCCCCTTACCTAAAGACACTAAATGAAACAGTTTTGTGATGCAGTGGATGAGATAAAATGCGTGGAGATGCTGAAGGCCTTTTGCTGGAAGATGACAGTGAGGACAGTGCTCTTGTTGGCAAGCATCTCAGCCCACAGTGGAGACAGGAGAAGGCAGCAAAGAAAGCACTTGATTGAAATTGTGAAACATATTAGAAATTATGCATTTATTAAGGCAAAGTGTTGATAATTGGATTTAGTGAAATTAACAAATGATAGCATCAAAAAGGCAGCGTGTGGGGTTTGCAGTAGGTCGTTTGGCGCTGCGGGCAGTTTGTCTCCCCATGGGACGTGCTTGTTGAGTTCTTCTTTCCCAGCGCCTCCGGCAGTGTGGGGCGAAATCCGTCTGCTTTCCTCCCTGGGAGCACTCTGTGAAGCCAAGCCCAGGTCCTCACCCCCTTTGCAGGCACTCTTACCTGTTCATTATTATCACCCTTGTGTGTTGGATACACGCAGAACAGACAAATGGCTCCGTTGCACCCGTGTTCATATAGTCTTTCCTTCTTTCCTCTTGCCACATATGGGCACCAGAGCATTTATATCAGAGGCTAGAGGTTTTTATTGTCTCTTAAGTGCTCTAATGCATCTTTCTAAATTTAACTGTTTCAAGGTGAAAGCAGCACCATTGTAAGAGTTTCACGTAAATTAATGGAATTAATGACTATTTTAAAGTTTATGTCCAAGGCAGCTCTCTGGCAGTGTTTATTTACTTAGTGACATTACCATATGTTATTACCGAGGTGAATGAAAATGGGACGTACATGTGACCCAGATTCCTCATGACAAAGAGCCATCAAATCAAATCCCCTGAATATCGTTTGTCAGGATTTATTCAACCCTATTACCCACCACCTGTTTATCTGCTCAGGAGAATATGTGGGGAGAGCGAGAAAGGGAGAAAAAAAAAACCTCCTTACATATGAAGCGAATTGCCAAGGGGAAGCAGGCTTGTCACTCGCTACCCAGCCTGGAAGCCGGAGAAGGAGACGATGCCTTCAGTGGGCGAAGCCCTCAGAAATAAGCGCCGGAGCTGTGTCATAGCGTCTGGGCGCAGAGGGAGCAGCCAGACGCTCCGACAGGCGTACCTGTTCCCCTCTGAGAGTCGGCGGCAGGCGAAGACTCGCTGTCCTTGAAACATTCCCTCAAATCCTCCAATAAGCATAAGAAGCCAAACTGTGTCATTGCCAAGATCAATCCCAGAGTGCAAGAAGAAGGTGGGGGAGGGAGGTGGGGAGGGTGGTGGAAATACAGTCATCGCAGTTTGGAGAATCTTTTAATTGTTCTGAAGTTTTGCCTGAGTTGTGTTGTGAAGTTCCACCGGCTCGCTCTCCATGCTCGTGCTCAGGTACGGGTGCTGCCCCAGATGAACACAGGTTTGCCTGTGAGCTGCTCTTCACTCAGTGGTAGGCCACTTTCCATGCTCACTAAAGCTGGAAATTGACTATTTTGTGGGAGATTTGCTCATCTATCATGGTGCAATGAGACACTTGGCCTTCTGTGTAATTGACGGGTCTGCCCCTTACAGGGTAGCGGTCGTGAGCCTTTCTCCGGTCCCGAGTCATCCCAATGTGCACTGGATTCAAGGCTGGGGGCAATATGAGCTTATGTTGAGAATAAGTAAAACATAGACAGCATTTTCTGGAATGCTAAAGAGAGTTGGCTCATTAGTGTACAGTGACTGCTGGAGTTAGTAGTTGTTATCAGTAGGCGTGGACATCATGAGGCTTTTAAATCCTCAATGAGCACACACGTGTGTTGGGGGAGCAGACAGGTGGGTGGTATTCTGCCACTACAAAGATATTCAGTAATACTCAACATGTCCAGACACCAATAGAGAGAATCAAAATAATTCTTTTGGTAAAATGTGTAAATCATCATTTTTTTTGGACATTTTGATTTCATATTGCATGCGTACAGGTTATGCATTTTTCATATAGGGCACTCAGTTGCTTACAGCTAGAATTACAAATACAGTACCATAAAAAGGGCTGCTCACATAAGTACATCAGATCTTTACCAAGGTAAAAATGTTGCTGTTTAAAAAAATTCTTAAATGAGTTTCTATGATGGAGTTCATTTTATTTTGAGTAAAAAAAAATCCATAATATATGTGCACAGCATCTGATCAAATAGGCCGTGGTGACGTGATTTGTGCAAAGAATTCCAGAATGCATGGATCATAGCATCATGGAGCTTGGTGTCACGTGTATGACCTCTCGTACTTATGGCCATGTAAACTTACACTGGAAAAGGTTGTATTTGTCAACCCATCAAGAGCTCTGCTGGTTAAAACTTCAAGTTATAGGTAGTTAATGAATATTTTTAGTTTACTGCTGTATGGTATACTTGTTTCCACTATCTGTGTGGAAAAATGTTGGAGAACTACAGACTGTGTCTCTAATGTGGTGTGAATAGTGAAAAAAGGCAGAGTTTCCAGAGGCAACCTTGAAATCATTTTTAGAGAATATGTCCAAATATTTTTCATACATTCATCTAGTAATGAATAAGGTGAATAAGGTGTGAATAAGGATCATTATTGCTAAACTAGTATTTTGAAGAACTTCTGAAGTAATTGACTGTGTGTTTGTCCCAGGACTGTGAGCGTGTGCTGGCATGCCTGTGTCTGCGGCATCCTGTCTGTTGCTGTCACTCAGATTCCCAGCTGGGTGTCGCAGCGTAGAGGGACTCCGGGTCTGCCGCTCTCACCGCCAAGTCTGCTCAAGAAGCACGCCTGTCATGACAGCACAGCTGCCGCCGATGCGTCTCCTCCTGGGCTGCCTCCTCCGGGTCTTTGGGTCAGCCAACTGTCCTCCTGGAGAGTGGGGCCCATCGCCAGGGACAGGGGACACCGGACTGCTCGACCTTTTTGTAGTTTCCTCACCGGTTTTTAGAAGAGTCAGCTTGCTGACAGGGTTTTCAACACTTCTATATTGCACCCCAACTCATGCAGGGCTGTGCAGTAGTGTGGACTTCTCCCAGAGAGCAAACCACAGTATCAATTACAGTAGCTCTTCCTCTCTCAAATGTTCTCCAGAATTAGCATCAGAAACTGCCTCCTTGGCACCTTTAGCTTCTTCTAGATGGAACTCATCTGTTGCTTATGCACACACCCTGCTGTTTGCGGTATGTGGGTGTGTTCTTACAATGAGACACTCCTCTCATTGTGTGATTGTGTGTGCTTGTTTTTGGGCTGCATTACGTGGCTGGTGTGAGACAGGTTGCGAGCGGTGCTAGATGGAGTCTGTGATGAAATGCGGCACGGTGCCACTCTTATTGTGGCCTCTTCCATTGACCCATGTGGGTGGCGTCGTGTGGGCGGTGTGTGCAAGGCCAGCTTCGCAGTTACATGTCATCATCACCAACCCGCTAGGTGTGCAGGTGCAGTGTGAGTGTGTGATCGCAATGTGTATATAACTGTTTGCGCGATTGGTTTAGTGTGTGTGTGTGTGTGTGTGTGTGTGTGTGTGTGTGTGTGTGCGCAAGCACCACCAGCACCACCCCTGGCTCTCTCTGAGGTGTTGTCTGCAGGCAGAGATCTTTGTCCTCCTGCTGAACCCAGTACCAGGATGCCAGTACAGAGGAACATTTACCTTGCAGAGTTCGTGGCCTTTCACCCCTGCCTCCCACTTCCACAAACACATTTCTGTTTACATGCAACAAGCCTTTGTCCAGCTTATCTACCAGCCATGCTTTTTTCCTTGTGTTTTTTTCCCTTTACTGGATTACCGAAGCATATAAGCTTTGCTGGTGTTATCAACGTTGTGATACATTTGTCATTATCCCTACAAATGCTGACAGTGTATCTCTTAGCCCTCAAAGGGCCTCAAAGCTATGCTGAGTTGTTTGCAGTCACGTCAAAGTTTGTTATACAGCTGACACCATGTGTCTGTGTAATTTCATTTGCAGCATAATCAGTGGTGTGAGTGTGAACTTTCAGTGTTCCAAACAGAAACGGCGTTTAAACGTCATAAATGGAAGGGGAGAGAACACCAACGTCCATCTTAAACAATCATATCTACTGTTTAAAAGGTAGTTGGCAGTACAGGCGACTGGGTAACTGCGGTGGGCCTCCAGGCAGGGGAGGGAAGCGGGAAGGCACAGTGTGTTTATCCCACATGTGGGCATGAGTGGGGAATGTTATCTGAGCGAGGCTTGGCGAGGGGACAGCCGCGCCGGGACAGTGGGATGTGATAGGGTCCAGCCCCCTGCCTTTGATGTCTCTGGTCCGCTTGGGCCCAGCGGTGGCGATAGTGGACGTGAACGATAAGCCCTACCCCCAAATGACCCCTGGGTATGCCTGTGTTTTGTCTGTCCTTCGCTGTCAGTAGATATGCTTGCAGGGATTGGTGCTCCACCACTAGCTCCCAGGCAGTGTGTCTTAATGTGCAGACAGGGGTCTGAGAATCATGTCCTACAAGTATGTAGACAAATGGCTCTGCAAGCTTGAGTTGTTAACACTGTTTTTATGTACTATCCCTGAGGAGTGTTTTATGGCTCCTGGGTGGTGAAGGTGTGTGCGTGTATGAGTGTGTTGATGTGTCTGTGCACACGCTACGTGAAACACACATTTGCATTGTTTTTAAAGCGCTTGTGTTAATAGATGCAAACTGTATGGTCTGGCAACAGGCACTCTAAGGTGTGCTGTGGTCTTTGGAACTGATAACACATCATCCCCCAACCCAGGTCTTCTCTTAAGTGCAAACTTGTTACTGCCACTAATAAATAGTACACAATTTGGACTGGACCTACTCAATTCTGCTTCTTTGTGGCCGACTCCAGTAGCAAAGTGCTTGTGCTGCCAAATCAGAACTGAGTACCAAACTGGGTCACATGGTGGCGAGCTGCACCACTCGGCCTCAAGTCTTTGCTCCTTCCTTGACCATGTCACTCATAGTGTTTGCTTTTTTTTTTTTTGCTTTTCTTTGGGTATTGCTCCTCAACTGACCAGGCAACAAACTGGCAAACCTCCCAACAGCATGTCCCCCTGCTCTTGCATTTGGTTTTCGTGGCACTCATTGCATATCTGTAGAGCTGGTCAAAAAAATGTTGTTTTGCACTGCTTTGACACTCATTGTGGGGATTTTCATTTTGCAACCTCTTTGGTTGCAGAGGGTGGGGGTGCTCAGCTCCGGCCGTGATGCGCCAACTGCGGCGCCTGTGACCCAGTTCCAACCTCTCTTGCTCCTTCGCTCCCTCTCTCTCCCTCTTTTTCTCGCTCTCTCGACACATGTGTCTTTGAAGTCCAAAAGCTGATCTCTCTGCAGGGAGCAGAATGTATTTTTACAGGAAATAAAGGACTGAAAATCTGAGGAGAGCACTATGCGAACAACCTAAGCAAATAGGTGGGTGATTGCAGGACCACAAAGACTGTGGGTCATGTGATGGTGCCATCCAGCAGCCAGAAGCAGGTGATACATATGGTCCCTCTGTGGTACTGGTTTATTTATCAGTCTCAGTGTTTGCTGCCAGTGGTGCAGTGTCTGGGGATCTGACCTAGAAAGGCCCTGTCGCTTGCAGTCGAGCCCTCGGCCTCCTCCTGTGTGTTGCACTGTGCCAGAGGCTTCGAGAGTGAATGCAACAAGGGGGATTAACCTCCCTCTTGCATCTGCAGCCTTGCCTCCCATCCTGGTTCCGCTGCCAGGGTAGCCCGCCGCCTGGCCCTGACCACCAGCGCTCCCTAGTCTGGGGGAGAAAGCATACAGCAGAAAGATGCAATGGTTCCTGTGTGTGTGCAGCATGCCGTTGCAGCACTAGTGTTGAGAATGTAGCTTCTTTCAGAGAGAAGAGGTCAATTTATTTTTCATAACCCCTGAAGTCGATCGTTTAAGAAGCGCTCATGAGTTGAGCAGGTTTCCCACTTCCATTTTTATTTTCTTTCCTCCTGAGCTGTAATGAATCAAGCCCAATTGATTCCTGCAGGTGCTTTAAGGAACCCTCGAGGGTAGCAAAATATCAAAAGCTTATCTCCACACCGACTGGGGGCGTCAGCAGGAGCAGGAGTGTGGCAAACAAGCCAGCAAGCAGCAGTCCTCAGCTGAAGACCACATTCAGCAATGGCAGAGCATTCTTTCAACTTCCACAGCCAATGAGCTGATTTCTGCTTCTTTAAAAAGCTTTAAAGGAAGGGAGGCTCCTTGTATGTATTCTGGAAGAGGTGTAAATAACATCAGTATAATTTAAAGTGACTTTATAATCATCATAGCATAAAGTCAATTATATTAATAGAACCATTTTCATTTATTCTGCACAAGTAGGCTTTATGCTGTCTTGTCATTCATACTACAGTGTTCAGATTTCATAAGATGCATGGAACATATATTCTTTGACGGCCATCTTGCAAAGCTGTCCCATGTTCCCCACCCGCAAACAATTCAGATGCTTAACCTTTCCATACTGGGGGGAGTCAGATGCCAAGAAATTTTCCACATTCCACAACCCCCCCCCCAGTTTTCTCAATTAAAATTCATTGGCTTTGCATGCTTTTTGAAGTTGGCTCCAGGCCTCTGAAGGCTCATCAGCGCTGCTCTGCTAGATTGCATACAGGTACCTGCAGTGTTATTTCAAATGGCTCAATTAGCTCCTGAGTGTGGCGGCTCAAGGATGTACACAGCGTGGCACTTTACTTAGAGCAAAAAGCAGCGACCGGAGCCATGTTATCGGGTGCAGGCTGCATTTGCCTGTGGTCCTACTTTCCAGCTCATGTTCCTACAACCATCCATTCCTTTACTGAATGAATTGCCCCTCACTTTACCTTTGCTGTTTTTACCTGTTCTAAAGTATACAGAGCTAACTCTGATCAAAAGAATTCTACAATTCTACTTTATGTACGTGCTCACACACACTGAAGACTGCCCTACAGAAGTATCAGTTGTTTTCCCTTCCATACCCCTTACTGAAGGATAAACCACATACACCTGGTCTGCTGCTGCTTAATGGTTAAAGCTCAGTGTCTGAGATTTTTTTTTAAACAATTACAGGCATTCTATGTCAGCTATTACAATCAGTTTTTCCACAAATTTCCAATTTTACATAAGTACATACATCTTATAGAAATTGCATTGACTTTCTGAAAAACAAAAATGATAAGCAAAAACATAAATGGCTGCTGCTATAAGAGATATTTTAAAGAAGGAATGGATTGTAGAGTTTATTTGAAAATTTTGTAATGCTCAATATTGGCAACTCAGCTGTAACCAGTCTTTAAATGTGTAGTGGTGTTCCACCCAACCAAGGGTCTATACTTCTTCATACTGTTTGGAATGGACTACTGCATCTTCAGAAAAAAATCCTACAGGTTTCCAGCTGCCACACCAGTCAATGACTTGTGTTCAGAAAATGCTCATTTTACTGTTTATATTTATTACGTTTATTTACTTTTAAGTCCTCCGAAGTGACCTATAATATGAAGTTAGTATAGTAAGTTAATTATGGTGACTTGCCCATTCATACCATTAGCTAAGTTGCTCAAGGTTATTGCTGGATGTGGGATTCAAACCTAGATCCTTCAAGCCTACCTGCTGCCCCCAAAAAAATTTTGCAGTCATTATGACTACATTATAAAATTGTAATGATTCTGAGTAGCTCAGGATGCATCCCACAATAAACATTTAACCCTAACTAGTCACTTTTTTCATACACTTTTGATGCAAAGTTTGCCTTGTTTCCCGCAATGCAGCAGTAAATTGACCTCAGTATCCTGCCCATGCTGTGCATCTTGTCTGACATTGTACCCTGTAGCAGGACATGGAGTGTGTGTGCTGCTCTTAAAAAGTGCAGCAGTGCTTATTTAAGTCCTTGATGGACAAGGGAATTGGATTCCCATTAGGAAACAATGGTTGCCAGTTGCTGCATGCTCACTCTCCCGTTTTCAGTCCTTGCATACTAAAAATATTCAACCATTAGCAACTTTTTAATTGATGAAGGACAGAGGCATGTGAGAAGTGCTGTAGGAGCCCAGTGAATACATAGCCCTAGTTGTGCTGACTCCAGCCATTGGCGTGGGAAGCTGCTTGCATTACCCTGGTTAATTGGGATCCGTTCCCTGACAGGCCTTCTGGCCCCAGCGTCGCTTCCTCCGAGACGAAGAGCAAATTGGACGAGCTTAAGAGGCAGTGGTGGACGGATGTGCGTTCGCGACTCGACGGCAGGTCCCTGGCCACAAATGGGCCTGTTAGTGCCCACTCCTGCTACAGAACTGGGTCAGAGCCTGGGCCCCGGCTGGAGAGAGATCTGAAGCTGGACCATTCCTGTCCTAGGGAGATGATTAACTCCAGCACTGCTCAAGAACTGCCACCCCCCCCCCCCCCCCCATTCTTCCTTCTCTCGCTTTCCTCCGTGTCGACATGACAGCCGTCAGAAATCTACCGGAATGATAGTCATGCTGCAGTATACTGTCATTCTTGAATAATTTAATAAACCGGAAATGACAGTTCTTTGTTTGACCCAAGTTTCACTTTTTCCTCTATAGCAAATCTCCCTATGCTTTTAGAGTGAGTGATTCAACACCTAATGTGTGATTTATTTTTTCCCCCCTTTTTTCCAGGTCCACGATGGGAAACTGGGTCATTAAGAAATACCAGTGAATTTGCATAATATGTACAGTGAAGATGTAAGGCACATCAATTTAAGCAAGCTTACTTCAGCCTGTCTGTGAGCGAGGAGCACCACACTGGCTGGAGTGGCTCATTTCAAGATCCCTGTTTCAGTGTGGCAAATGTGCAGCACAGTTATGAAAAGTCTGTTTAGTCAGTGCTGTGAGACTGTGCAACACACTGAATTGGTGTGGTACGTGCCTGCCACTGTGCTGTCTGTGAATCAGGCACCTGCTGGTGTATGACAGCATGTTCCATGCACATTCTCCAGTCTCGAGTGTGTGCCAGCCCTACGACTCGTGCCCATCTCGGCATCACTCCCACACGGCTGCAGAGCCACTGGGGCACTTCCAGGTGAAGCTGCAGCAAACCTCTGGCACACCTGGGTTCCATTTGCAGGTGTCTGGAAGGGTTTTGGACCAAGGCCCTGTCACAAATGGCTGCAGATACACACAGCTCTCCATGCTAAGGTTGGAAGTTTTTGTGCATATGTCACTGGACAGAATTTTTTAAATCATAAACACACCTTATATTTATTTATTTATTTTTTTATAGAGCTGTTAATGGATCTGAACCAACATGTTGGGAAGAGTGCTAAATTGCTCATGGTACTGAGATGCTGAATAGACTCTTGATTCGTGGCCTTTTTATTTCTTTATTGTTTGTCTCCCACACTTTTTGCTGTAATTCAACATGATCAGATGCTTTTCCATCTTGCAGTTGTGCATCCAAGTCGGTTACTTCACCTAGCCAGAGACATTGCATTCCGACAAGGTTACCATGGTTAGACAGACACAAGTCTGGTAGAATTTTGGAGCATCGGCAAAATGCACTATGAGGGAATTCAGCCTGCTCTTTGGGTATATATATCCAAATCTGTGACCACAGCTGGTTTCTAGCTATGCCAAGCAGGAAGTGGCTGGTGTTTGTACTAAGTGGAGGATGTTTAAATATGGTAAGAGGAGTTGGACTCCAGCTCATTCCTGATGGGACGAGCCAGACGCTGAGTAAGACCTGTCATGGTGGAGTGCGTGTTTGTGTGTTCATCGTAACAGCACTCGCTGAGACCCACATCTGTTATTTTCCCTGGGAAGAGAATTTTTCTGTTCACTCTGAATTCAGCCCTTGCACAATGTATATAATTTACAAGAAATTTAATTTTTTTTATGCAAGATTGTAAAATTGTGGAGAAAAAAAAAACTAAGACTGTAATAGCTGACATATAGTGCCTGTAATTTTTTTTAAAAAATCATTGTTGAAATGCAACAATTATGCTATGCCTATATTTATTTTTTTCCCTTTCATAATACTTTGATCTTCTGCTAACAAGACTACTCAAGGCTTTTAAAGTCAGAGATGAAAAGCTTTGATTTATGTGCAAAAATGAACACTGCCCAGTAGTTTAATGCTATGGCAAAGTACACCAACACTTTCACTAGTGCAGTGTACAAGTAATTAGACATCTCTTTCAAGAGGTATGGATTTAAATGTGCGGATTATCAACACTGAACCATGGTGTGGAGCACTTCTTATGCAGCTACACCTGTCGTTAAGCATATAATAATATTAATCGATTAATAAATGGAGGAGTATAACGATGTTTTTGTACAGCCATCTACATTAATGGACTTTTCAGACCAGGATTATACTGGAGGGGTGAGTTATGCAGAAAGATTAAAAGACGCCATTAAGCACTGATCTCAGTCTAGCCCATGTTGTGAGAGGTAAGAGAGTCTCAGATTAGTATTAATGAATGGCTGTGTCGCCAGCCCGTCCTGTGCGCACTGTTCTTCCTTGGGCCTGTGTGCCAGCTCACATGATGCCAGCTACACACGTGGAATGCTGCTTGCTCTTTGACTGTCCCACTTACCTCCTTGCACGTCAGCCACCCCCTCATCCCAAATCTCTTAAACCCTATCCTTAAAATTTAATTAACATTTTGATCAGGAGGGATTAATGCAGAGCACAGTGAACATTAACACTGGCTTTTGTTTTGGCTGGTAAGTGTCGCGTCGCATGGCGCATGCGCTGCATACATACCCGCATCTTCATCTGCCCTCAGCGGCAGCGAGGGCGCACAGGCCGCCTGGCATTCTGGGATTGTTTGTGGCAAGTAGGAGGCAGACCTTGCAAGAGATGAGAAAAAGAAATAAATTATCTTTTAGTGGAAGAAGTAGAGCATTGCATTGTGGGAGGATAGAGGAGAGGAAATGAGTATTTCTTTCACTGCCCTCTTGTGAGCCTGTTCTACCTGACTCATCATATGAAAAATTCATCAATTAATCCTTTTACAAGAAAAAAAACATACACAACGATCAATCTATTCCAAAATTTATTAAACTTGTGTATTAAAACTTTAAAAAGAAGGCAGAACACCCTAGTTCAAGATTTCCTGTAACAATTCTCTTTATTCAGCATGCGTCTGAGTTTGACTAGTGGCTATGTCAGTAAAGGGAATGGGGCAGTTAAAAGCGCTTTTTCAGTGAGGCATGTTGTTTGTGCCTGGTGCTGATGCTGTGAAGGCTAATAAAGTTGTCGGTTTTGTGTAAGAACACAGCTGATGTGAATCCCTGGAAGGCAACCAATAGAGAGCGGCTGTGATCAGCAGGGCCTGATGGGAGGCCACCCAGAATGGCAAACCCTGAGCCCAGCATCAGACACATCAAAAGCAATGCTGAGGAATATTTGGTGAGTTGAAGAGTCTCAAGCAGAAGGAAACAAATGTGGAGTGGAGGGGAATGGTGGTGGGTGGGGTGTCCCGTGCTTCCCACTTTCCTCCTCTCACTCGTCCTCTCCATCTTCCTCTTGCTTGTCCACTCGTTGCCCTCTCCTTTTCCCTTTTTGCCTGTGCTGCAAGCATGCTGTTAGTTAAGACTTCACATTAATATCCTTTAATAAGGAGCTCATTAGCCTTCGGAATGAGGCTGCTCTCTGCTCAGCTGTCTGTTTTGTTTGAAATTCAAGAGTGGTGCAGCATGGCTACCACAGCCAACATACTCATTTCTTTCTGCCCATCCACCACTCAGAGCATATTTTTGAAGTAAATATTATTAAATGCATAATGTATGTACATATATAAGAGCACTAATGAATGCACTCCTCCCAGCTCTCATTATGTGCGCATCTGTGGCTGACGTCTTGTTGAATTGTACCCTTTTGTCTCCTTTTTCACCTCTGAGAGACAGACAGGTACCCGTCTCCTGTTCACTGGTAATAAGCCAACAGCACTGGACATACCAATCTGTACCTTCCCTTCTAATCCCCACCTCTGTGATACCGTAGCCTGCTTAACGCGGCAGAAAAAGATGGCCCACTGACTTTTGGTTGAACTCCTCTGCAGATTAAAAAAAATTGCGAGAGACGAAGAAAGTTCTCCCTGCAGCAGAATGCAGGTTGTGATAAGACGCATGTGTTGGAATTGTTCGCTGGTGTCTGGAGGCTCTGGGCCGAGTGCGAGGCTGCCCAGAGCAGCTGTAATCGGGATGTTGAGATGTTTCTCAGGGGCCTGAGCACGCCAGGGTCTGATTGTGGACAACGCAGAACTATCCCTGCCGCCTGCATCTCCCACTCACCATTCGCTTACTGTGTGCATTCCTGTAAGGTCAAGCAGCAGACCTTCTGGAATGTTCGGCCTGGGGTTGGACATCTGCAGTGGATGTCTTTTTAGCTCCTTATACTCACCAAAGTTATTATGATAAAAATATTTAAACAATCATTTTGTATCCTGTGTATTTAATTATTATTATTAGAATGCAAGTTCTTAAATTTTTATTAAAGAAATTTGAGTTTGTTTTTTTAACCTTTTTGTGTAGTATGGAATGGCTCTCATAATAGCTGCAAGGTTGGCAGTCAAGTTTTTGTTATTAAAAAGTCATTAGCCTTTAATAGCTACTTTAATTCTGTAGCTACTTTTAAGGCTCATAATTGTAATAAGTTATTCACTTGGGATGTGCTGTACATAAGCTCAGCTCCATTCACAGTTATAAAATATCATTTTGTGACACAGCCACTGTTAAGGTTATACTTTTACAGGCAATGATTCAAATGGTAATACATGAAAAAAAATTCACATCTAGTGTTTGGATAAGACCTTATGAGGCGATTAAAAAATGTTTACTCTGGTATCTATGCGAGCTTGCTATTTCAATGGCTCAGCTTCCCTGGGTGTTGTCACCCAGATTAACCCTAATGCATCAAAAATCCTCCATTGTTAAAGGCATGAAGGTGACAGGTACCTCTGACAACTTCTCAATTAGCACGTTGGGATGTGAGCAAGATATGAAGCGAGGTCCATGCCTGGCCACCCAGTGCCATAGCTGTACTTCCATGTCCCCTTTGCGTTCAAAGTTCCCTTCTTCCCTCCTTTGTCTGTTTCTCCTTTGTCCTTCTTTCCGTAACATTTGTTTCTGTTAATGGAAAACTTTTCCAAGTTTTTTTGTATTAATGTCAGAGATGCAGTTTTAAGCTCAGTATATTTTACTGTAGATATTTTTTTCAAAACAGCATGGATGTGGTTAAATGGGAGTTCTGGGGTGTTCTAAGGCAATACTTTATTAGGGTAATAATAAAAACAGCAAGGCAAGCGACTGACTGACGAGTGTATTTGAAGTGGGAGAGGCGCTCTGTCTAACAAGCTGTGTTTAACCCCAGGGTTCACTGCCCTGTTTCACTTGATCACTTAGAGGAATCACTTATTCTGCCCTTGGCTGCCTTAGGAAAGAAAAAGGTGTGTTTGTGTGTGTGTGTGTGTGTGTGTGTGTGTGTGTGTGTGTGAGAGAGAGAGAGAGAGTACATGCACACGTGTGGGAGCAAGCATTTGGCAAAGGGTGGGATATGGTGGGGGGTTGAGAGACAAGGAGAGGAAAACAAATAATGGAGCTTCTCAATAACCATGATCAAAAGTGAGCTGCTGCTGATGGCCTGGAGGTTGGAATAATTATCTCTGGTGGTCACGCAGATCTTAATGTCAGCGGCGAGAAGCAGGGGCAGCCGAATTAAAGCAGAGAAACCTGGCAAGAGAGCAGACGCTAGCTCCAGGCTCGGTATCGCCGTTTGATACGGCAGCTCTTTGTCGGCAATCGCTCGTTTGCTTCCAAATGCGACTGTCTGCATCTAATCTCCCATGCACTTTTATCATCACTTCCATTGCTCTGATTTTTTTTTTAAATTTTGTGTAGTCTTTTTTAAACGTGTGAAACCAAAGTGCGTTTTGCCACAAACGTGGTAGCTGTGTGCTTTTAGGCAGATAGGTGGCAGCCTTCTTTCAGATAGCAACCGCCGAGACGCACACGTTCTCCTTCTCCCTCCCTCCCTCCCTCCCTCCCTCTTTCGCTGCTTGTTCACACAGAATCACAGGGCTGCAAATTAACCTGTCACTTCATCATTTGACAAGATCTTCATTTTTATTCATTAGGACTTGGGCTGGGCCTGACTATGTCCATGGTCATTTGCTTCGCCTCCCCCCACCCCGCAGCCCCACACCCTTGTTCTTTCTTCCTTTTTCTGCCTCTTCTCTCGGATTGTACGAATTCTGACTGCCGATCTATTATCCCTTGTTACAAGTACACACAAAGCAGGCTGTCCTCTGCAGGGATGAGGACAGAGCAAAGACAGTAAAGACCACATAAGCTGGTCGTGATGAAAAGATAAATGAATGCATAAATAACTTGCCGCTCTGCCGTGTTTGCCAAGATCAAGGCAAGATTTTGAAGGTTTTAGTGAGATCAGGCACTGGGACCCTATGGAAAGGCAGAAGTGCGTTGTCATGTCCGCCATGGATGGCATGCCGGTGAAAGGAAGCAGACATTACTGTATTTTTTCGCTCTTCCACCCAGTTCCTCCTCCGCACCTCCCCCTCCCCTTCGTTGCTCATGTCGAGTTACAGTTGGAGAAAAATTTAGCCTTTTTTTTTTTTTTTTTTTGAGCAAAACGTAATGGAGGATTAAGCGACGCATGTTTGCAGTGTCACTCTGGAATGCTCCAGTATTTGCATTAAGCAAAGTAAACAGTGCTGTGGAAAGGAAAGTGCTCCCAATTAAAAAATGCAATTAAAGAGATGTCACTGATTCATAGCCACTATTAAGCGTGTTTAATGATGTTTAAACATCCTAAGTGTTAGTTTACAGTAGGAACAGTGTCATATATGCAGAGGTCTTTAATTTACCTAAGATCCCCAATTAGAGATAGTGTCTTATATTATAGATCACACAGGACTGAGGTTTGCAGTGCCAGTGCCAGACTGACCTCTACAAACACCACGTCCACGGACACCTGCAAAATAGCCAGGGGAAGGCAATTCGTAATTCTCACCAAGTCTTTAACTGTAATATGCTGCTGCAAAAAAGGCTTAACAGTAAGAAAGAAATCTACCTGTGATCTATATATAGAATCAAATAAATAATGATAAAGATGAGTAAAGCTTGCTTCTCAGAACACTTCCAGGTTTTAGGAGAAGAAAGCATTTATTTTCTCTCGCTTCCTCCTTCTCCTCTCCTTTGATGGTTTCAGAATGCAGCAATAGTTTTGTGCCCAGAATGAAATAGTGTGTGAAATATTTAATGCTCTATATGTGTGGCCAGGGCAAACAATACACTATTCATTTAACTATTACTGGACACCTGGTGGCTGGTCGCTCGCTCTGTCAAAAGACTGTTTGCAGTTAATGTTAGCAAACCCACCGCAGACTGGCAGGGTAAGCAGATTATGAGTAATTGTATGTGTGTATGCGTTCTGAGGGAGGGTAGTGCTGTGGAGGGGGTTGGGTGGGGTGGGGTGAGGGGGGGCAGCGGCATTTTCATCAGGCCTGAATACGATATAGATTCCTGCTGGCTGTTTTGTGTTTCATCAGAAAGCCTGCTTGGAGGCCGCTACCCATTGAGTGTCCCAGGCCCATGAAGTTGCCTGCGTGCTGAGAGGGGTTTGATCTTGGCAGTGGCAGTTATGTTCCCGATAAAATTGAAGCCCCCCAGGTGCACCTGCGAATCAGCTTTGCTTTAGATTAAAATGAGCTCTTACGGCAGTGTTTTTTTAATCAAGATGGAAAGTGAGAGTTGGGGAAAAAAGGAGCCAGGTTCACTTGGGTTAGTGAGCCTAGGGAGGTTGGCGGTGCTGTTCGGGGGGGTGTCTTTGTTTTATGCCTGCCATGGTGGGGGGGGGGGGGG
>UFQX01000300.1:356004-467515 GCA_900497675.1 Arapaima gigas | reverse complement strand
TTTTTTTTTTTTTTTTTTTTTTTTTCCCCCCCCCCCCCCCGGTCCTCTTTTGGGTTACCTACATATTCTCATTTGAAAAGGAAGGGATAGCTTTTCAGAGAGGACATGAAAAGATATGCGGGTCTTTAATTCACAGACAATGTCCTTGAAAATTTGCAGTGCACAACGGCACCATTTTTTGCTGTGTGTGACAATTATTTTTTTTTTTTTTTTTTTTTTTTTTGTAATGCACGTATTATGCCGAGTAATAACTGACAGGCCTTAATTGGACAGAACCTGTGGTGGCTCCCCCAGAGTTATTTTAGTACACTCTGCCCTTGTGCTGATCGTGGTGGAAGGTGCCATCTTGTCAAGTAGTACGTACTTCACATGTGAAATCCTTTAAGAAGCTTGCATGGATGTATGGAGCCTCTTCTTTGCTGCGCCCTTGCTCCGACGTGTCAGCCATCTGCAGCCCGGATTCGTGGAACTCCAAAGCATGTCCTTTAGCTCTTTTGGCAGGGTGTGTTGTAATTGCACCGCCTTCAAATCTGGCACAGAGCTGGTGAGAGGCCTTCTTCGTTTAAATAGTACGCAGATCGTGACTTTCTCAGATCTTGAACACAGAAAGCCACACCACATGGATGCTGTACGTCACAACAATGTATCATTAACAAGGAGGAAATACAAAGGCTTCCGAATGGAAAGAGCCATTATCCTAGTGGTTAAGTGCAAAGCCAAAGGTTGCTCCGTTCTTCAAAAATGAATTCGCTTTGATGCGTGATTTGATTTGAATTGCTTGTATCTATATGCAAAGCAGGTGCCAGTTCTGAGACAAAGAATCAATTAAAAAATTAGCAGTGTCTCTCTTAATGAAAATGCTTTTTTATAGCAAGGTGAGATACTCTCCCCAAATCCCAGTGTATTCTTTCTCTTCATGTAGCTCCCCTCAGATGCAGCATCTCCAAAAAGAACTGCTTGTGTGATGGGACAGAGGGTATCTCACAAGGAAGGTGACGAGTCTTCCCATGGACCAAAGGACATGGGGAAAAGGCGTCAGCGACCCCCCTCAGAGACACTGCTGACAGACAGACAGACAGACACACAGGCACCCACACACGTCACCAGTACCATCTGACAACCCACTCTTGGTGCAGAGGGAGTAAGGGAATATTTATGCAGAATTTCTTTCACATTCATGCTTTTTTCTAAGCATGTGAACATCTGAGCTGTTGGAACTGGTGTCATTCGGCCACCGCTGTCCTGACTGCTGTGAGACGTGGGAGAGTCTAGCAGAGAAATTTGTGTGTGGTGGACGAAAACATAAGCAGATTCTGAGAAATCTTTGAATTTTCAGGTTTCTTGGCGGGAAGAAAGTAAAACTTGGGCAGAAACAAAATTTACATTTTGCAGGGCTGACAAATGGCAAGAGAATGCCATGGAATTCTTGAATTTCATGGTTTTAATGCTGATTTAAAATATATACTTAAAAAAGACTAAAGTCTGTTTAAATTGAGTTATTAATAACATATAAAAATAGAGTTTAGTTACTAGGAGATGCTACTATATTATGGCTGTAGTCAGGATAGGGCATATAATTTAACAAATTTAACTAGCTAATTTACACTGTGTTTTTAATTTTTTTTTGTACTTTTGGTTGTGAGTGTAAAAGAGCAGTATTGTCTAAAATGTTATAGCAGATTTACGGAGTCTGTTGCCCAAGCTGCAGGCCCAGTGTAGACCAGCAGAGCGATCGCTATTAGATAGATTGCAAGGCAGTGACCTAGAATGGCACCGCTGCAGATGCCTGTTTGTTTGTCATTACCCACTGAATGCTTTACAGACTCCCAGGGGACCACAAGAAGACACTCTTCCACCTTTTCTGAACCAAAATATTTTAATTATATCTTCTCCTGAGTAGTGCGCCTCAGTAACTGTGCGGATGACATTGATGCATGTGTTGATAAATCGGCGTGCTGGAAACGAGATTAACAAAGATTTTGAGGAAAGGGTGACAGCTAATTTTGTTCAGTGTTCTGTGTCTTATTCAGGAGCGAGGCAGGAATAAAGTCGCTAGAAATATGGACAATAATGTGTGCAGCACAGCACTTTCAGTCTTTATATTGTTTTTTGGTTATAAATTTGCTTGCTCTTCTTTTTTCCCCTTGGTTGTTTGTTCTTCAACACATTTTTCATGCAGACTTTAAAATTTGGTACAGGTTCACTGCTCTTAGCATAATAGCTAGGCTTTTGTTCTGTCTAACTAATACCATGGCAGTCACTGTACACTGCCCATTCATGACAGATAATAAATAAATGGGTTTTGGTTGTTTATGGGTACCTTTTCATTGATTCATATTTCAATTTATAGTATAGAATTAAGGGTGTAAAACAGAACATTTTAATTTTTTTTAATGTTTGCTGACGAGAGAACAAATCCAGCAAAAAGATGGAACTGGAACTGGTGGGAACGGTTATGAACAGCTCGTGAAACAAACTTTTTGGTCCACATGTATTGCTAGTACATGTGCCTACTGGTTGTTTATTCTACTGAACTGGGCTATTTCAGGTCCAAGTATTGAATGGCACATCCTTATCAAATAGAATGGCAACAGCACGACCGATTCATGGAAGTCAAAGTGTTGGAAAAGAGATTTTGAAATCTGGGGCTTGTGAGTTTCACAATTTTACCCGTCAGTTTCAAAACGTAGTCGTATTTCATGGGTGGCTGGTGTTTAATTCCCACCTGGGTTATGAAGCGTAATAACAGAATAAAGTCTCTGCTTGTTTTTTTTTTGCTATATTTATTGAAAGATTATTCATTGTGAGAGATGTTTTGTACAATGCCCCTCAGCTGTCTATCTGTGTAGTTTTCTTAAAAAGCCTGTCAGTCTAATCGCTGCTCATCTAATCTATATATTTGTTGCAGAGTATATAACATGGCTGCCCTTTCTGTTTTTAAACCTTTTCTTCTCTGCGTTTGGAGAGGTGACACTGAGACACGCAGCCTTGTGCTTCATCATTTTTCTCTTTCTGAGACAACCAGATAACAATCATATCTGCCACAACTGATTCCTAACGTTTTCAATTGGTGGGGGTGCTTGAGTGTGTGTGTGTGTGTGGGGGGGTGGGGGGGGGTTCTACCACTTCTTTTCTGTCACCCGTTTTGTTTCAGTGTGGCAGAAACATCTTGTAGTTCTTTTTCTTTTTCTTTTCTTTTTGTCTCCCTTTCTTCAGCCCCCTCACACCGAATCAGTTCCCTATCTTCATTTGCAGGCAGCTGACAGCTTCTTTCACTTTTCTTTGTCATTTTTTTTCGCTCTCTCCCTTTTTTCTCCATCCGTCCTTCTCCATCTGCTTGGGCCTTTGTTTGCTCGAGCCCTCTCTCATCCCAACTTGATAATGAGGAGTGCAGCGTGACCCTGACCTCCATCCACCCTTCAGCGACCTGTGACTCCGCCGCCTGACCTTCCCTCCCTGTTCTGACAGCTTGATTAATTACCCAGTGTTATGATTTATGAGTAAGCACTATGTAAAAATAATAGACAACAGGTGGTCTTCAAACATTTTTCTTTGGCGGTGAGGAGGGATTTTTTTTGGGTCACCACTAAGTTTTATATATTTTACCTGTATACTTTTTTGTTATGGATTTTTTGGAAATTGTACTAGGTACATAAGTATTGGTTACATAAAAAAACCCCTGTGGAAATTTCTGTTTTGCCTTTTATATTTGTTTCATGACTTCACAAGGGCATTGTCTGTCTCTCTCACACACATACACATGCACTCAGAGATAGATTCACACACATTCAGGTACACTCTAGCACGTCCCAACAGTTCAGGGCTCTTCATTCTCCAGTCACGTCTTGAGAAAATTGCTAAAATAATGGAGGGGGTATTTCTCAAGCTGAGCGGCAGCTATATTTACTTTAACACTTCAATTGGGCCCTGTGATTGGCTGCTGTGACCTCACCTGACTCATGCCCCCATGGCGCTGTAACCCTAAGCTTACGGCAGGACGACTATTTACATGGCAGGTAGCCCATGCAATTATCATGAGGGCTTGGAAAGCAGAGCTTTTGGTCCTCATCTGTTCTTTTTTCAAGTGCCCGTTGACTGCCTCACTGTGCATTCTCAGACGTGGGTTTAAACCTACAAAAGCGGCAGGAAATAGGTGGATGAATATCAGCCGATAAAAACATTACAGCATCTCAGCATCTTTGCTAGTTCTCAGGCCACAATAACAGGAGAGAGGTCAATGGATTTCACTTTAACCTCTACTCTTCAAGTTCACTGAAGGTCATGGTGCCTGGCAAGATTGATACTGGAGCCTGCGCACTGGAGAGACTTAGGAGGGCCTGATCAAGAAAAGAGCAAATATGAACTCTGAATTCAACAGTTAACTCCTGTTGCAGCTGACAGATGAGTTAATGTTATATTGATGATGTTGATGCTGGATGTTGTGAACTGATATTTATAGGAGGCCTGACGCCCATTCTCATGTGCTGCATCTCTACATACATTTAGTGATCTTTGGTGTTAGCTAGCCTCCTCACCCTGGAATCCCACAATTGTTGATGACACTCTGTATCTGGACAGTTGCAGGACATTTGTTACCTCACTCCTCTTCCTAGATTCTATATAAGATGTGCCAAAGGTCAGCATGGTCATTTCAGGAGACGAGTATCTACACTCGATATGTACTGTGCGAAAACCCACATAAGTGTTTGTATTTGCATCTATTTATTGTTTTCACCATTCCCACTCAGTGCTGCTCGGCCACAGCTTTTTCCCATCATGCAGTTTCCCAATGCAGGGAGGCCTCCTCAGGCAAAGCCCAGCCTCCTAGTGGGGGCTGTTAACCCCTTGGCAGGAATGGGGGCCCCCAGACGAACGGAGCAGTTTCACGCGCAAACCATATGCTTTGGCTTGCGTTGCCGGCATGACTGTTGAGCACTCGTTTTGAAGCTCGCCGAAGAGGGCGGTCCTCCACTCTCCCGAAATCCCTCAGCTTTGGGCACCTCGATCCCAATGTCACATAAAAATATGGAGGGGCGAATGCCAATTTGCATACAGCTTCTCAGTAGACCAGCCCTCTTCCCCCTGTCTTCTGCTTACTGTGGTTTGATTTATATTTTAAATAGTTGGACAAGAATATCGGGGAGCACCTATCATTCTATGATATATATCCCCCATCTCCCTCATTAAAAATGTATGCGTTTGCTGAGGGGAAACAATATAGAAATATAAATCAAAGTGCTTAAGGCATAACAATAGATATTTTTTTGCTTTAGCTCTAGATTCTTTTGTCTTATCCTCCCATTGTTTCTACTGCATCCTTCTCACTACTATCTGCGATACCAAGAGAAATGCTTTTCATGCGCAAGGCACATTAAAAGAGCGGCGAATTGGTTAAGCGATGTCAGCACCCGAGCCAAGCGCCACTCCTCTGTTGGAACATCTTGCTTGTGTTTCACCCTTTGCTGGAACCATGATGATGCCTAAGCCGGTGCAGAGCCGGGATGACGTTCACTGACAGCCAGGTTCAGTGTGTAGGACTGACACGAGAACTTGAAAAGCCAGCAACATGTTTAGAGTGGTTTCTGTTGTGTAACTTGTTGAAAACAAATTCATACTAGCTCATTCAACTGTCTTTCTTCATTACATTAGTGCAGTGATATTATTACATATCAGTTTCCTTGATAATGTACAGAATCTCACTGCAATTATTTTAATAATGATAAAAATAAATTATTATATTGCTCTGTCCTGGAAATAAAAATTCTAATGCAAATATAACTGAATATTTTAATAATGAATTTTTGCACTTAAATTTATAAGTAAATGAAATGGATAAATGGTGCATGTTTATTACAATATTTGCTTTTCTTTATCCCATATTTGCATATTATATGTATGAAGGGTGTGTTTTTGCAGCTCAAAAGCGCTGCAGTGTCGTTTAGTATATGCTGGTCTTTCTGTGTTTACAGTGATGTCTCAGTAACACATTGACATGTTGTCCTCCCGCAAGAGTTGACAAATGATTTCTGTAACATTTACTTACACAATCAATAGCTTTGACAAATTTCACTTGTCTGGTGTTCAGGTGGAGGCAGCCTGCCGTTTGCTGTGCAGAGGAGAGACGGAGCATGGAGCTGCCTGCTCCTCCGCTGTCCGGACTCCTCACACACACACTCATCGCTGCAACACAGCATGTGTTAGAAAGGCCAGCACACTGTGTGTGCGTCGATGACGCCTGTGTGCCGCCACTGATCACCCTCCTTGTTAACCTGTTTATTCAAATCATATAACAATAATGCATTAAGAGAGCTCATAAAAGGCTGCAGAACAAAATTGATATCACTGTTCTCCCTAGGTAGTGGGATGATGTATTGCAGCATTGTAGTTTATGTTCCTAAGAGGCGCCCGTGAAGGCAATATATCCTGGCTGTATTTAGGGACAGGGCTAATATTGCATTTATCACCACTTGCACCACAGCAACAGGGGGCGCGTGTGGCTCAGCGGAGTCAGGGACATGCTATCGACACGGCTCATCGGCCAGGGAGATGAACTCCAGAGAGCCCCTTGCTGTCCTGGGTCCAGCCCTCTGGGACAGAAAGAGGACTCTGACCAAGAGGGTGGCCGAGAGGGGGTTGGCCGGGCATCATGGGCGTCCCGTTTCTGGGCACAGTGTGGAACAACAGGGGGAGAGGCCTTTTGGGGCCCATGGCGCTGTGTGTTGTGCTCCGTTGTGCTTTGTTCCCTACATGCGGGTGCACGGCGTTTGAAAGCTGCACCGACGGCGGCACAGCGCAGCCTTGCAGGCCGGGCTCGGCGCATTGCTCATTGCTGACGTCTGACTCAAGGTGCTTAAAATAAACAGTCACAAAAGCGGGCAAGAGAAATAAAGAAGAGGCGTATAAAAAGAGAAAGCACCAGGGATATGGAGTTCGAAGAGTTTTCAGGCTTCCCTTGTGAGACTTTACTTTGAACTCATTTAATATTGTGAAAATAATTCATGGCATAAACAATGCAAAAATTAATTCTTATTTTCTGGGTCAAGGTTAAATGTTGTTTGAACTCTTTTTTTAAGAGTATTTATTTAGTCAAATTATATTTTATATATGTTGTAATTGTGTAATTCATTTTACTCTGTGTAGTTAAAAATAAAGGGATGTGTGTTGTTTTCAAACCCAGTAATAACTTCTGGAATATTTCTATATGGTCAGTGTAAACCAGAGATTTGGTCATGACCATTTTTTTGTATTTTTTAAATTAATTTTGATGGAAACCTAAATTGTGACCAGAGTTAAGCAATGAAGGCTGGTCTGAAATGCAAATTGTAACTTTGTTATACACTTTTTTGGTCGCATCAAATATAGTTTCCGGCAAGGACCCCATAGACACGTTAAAGGACCATTCTTACCACTTCTGACTTTGTTGATTGTTGGTATTTCAAGAGGTAACTTTACTCTCATACTTAATTTTTATTTTGTCTTTTCCACAGCTTTTATTTAGAGTCTTTCTGCCTTGCTAACTGTTAACTTTTAAGCTAATGAAAATTTACAGTGAACCTGTTTTTATTGCAGAGGAACTGTTTACAGGGAGAAAAATTATGATTAGTATATTTATGTATTCTAAAGAAAACAAGCAAAACTATGAAAACAGTGGGCATTTTACAGAATATAATAAATAGATAAAACCGATTTCTAGTATGATGTTTAGTTATGATGATAGTTATGATGGTGATAACTTCTACCATGGTGTGAACTTTTCAGACGCCTGTGTGCACCAAGGTCTGTGTGGCATTTAAGGGGGGGGGGGGCTTTGCTGTTTAATCCAGGAAGGTAATTTCTCTTGTGTCGCCATGGCAGTGCGCAGTCACACATGCTCTGAATCGCACTCTGCATCAGAGTTTTTCTCGATCTGGGACAGTGGTTAAGTTGAGCCTGTAACCTAGAGCCCCTTGCCACAGCACACTCCCAGCTGGTCATTTTCGTGTGAAAGGCGAGTGTGAGGGGGGAAGGGGCCGCCGCCGCTTAATCCGTCAGCAAGGCCGAGCTGTGTGGTATCTGGGAGAGGGGATAATGGGTCCTTGCATGCTAAAGAACCCCACGTAGAGTCAGTGACAGACAAGGTCATGCAGAGCAGGGTGGCCTTGAGAGCTCAGCTGTGTGTGCGTGGGGAGCAGGCGGCTGGGTGCTACCTTGTTTACACTCCTGCTTTTGGGCCGACACCCACGACCGCACGTGTTGAAAGTACCAGCATACATACTTACGGTCTGATGCAGGGGTGTCCAGCCTTGTGTTTTGGCCAGTGGCCAGTCTTTATTGCAAACTGGTCTAAGGAGCACACGTGTAGTTAAAAAAAAATTGCCATTTTTAACCTCTAAATTGAGAAATTATTTTATCTTGTATATATGTGATTTGTGTTTGTTTCTAGCGACAAATATTTTGATTATCTATTTCTATAGAATTTATAGCATTCATGGTATGTATAATGTGCATTAATTTTACAAATGTTCTTGCAGGCAACGCTGCACCTTAAACACCCTGGGGACAGTCTGTGGTATACATCTGTGTGTGTTTGTATATGTGGGTACACACCTTATTTCCCAGGGTGTATTTAGCAGTTTGGCTTGCTTCATTTCGATAAATGTTCATAGCTGCAACGTTTGATAGATGGCGTTTGGTTCCACTTGTAAATGGGGATTCACATAAAACAATCCGCAGACTTTCGATCATGTTACCCTAATCGGATCTCCAAACTCCCCGTTTGCCTCAAGTGGCTGCGCCTCTGTCTACTGTCCTTCTTGTCCTCTCATTGGCTGATGGGAAATTGCGCCTGTGCCCTCTGTCTGCAAGGCCCCAGTTGCCAATCCGTGCTGGAGACCCCCAAATGAAGATACCACACGCCTGCAAGTGCAAAATGGAGGGCCAATCGCAGGGCATCAGCACCCCGCCCACAGAAATGAGTAGCCTGTAAAGAACACACACACACTCGTGCCCGCGCTTAAGCAGTCTTTTCTCAGACACCTTCGTTTTGCTCTTTGCTTTGGTGTGCACCTGTCAGTGTTGTCTTTTCATTCACCCTGAAGTTGAAGGTGCTACATGAATTTGTTCACATCAAAGAAAATAAAGCCATATAAGTGGATTAGTTTTAAGTATGTCCACGAGGCTTCTTAAACACAGTTTTGTCAACAGCACTAATTTTTTAAAACTCCTGTTATAAAAGAAAATATAAACGATTTACTTGTGCAATTTTGGTGTTTCCTTTTTCCCTGTGGCTAACGTTGAAAGGGTTATTGTAAATTTCGTGGATTCCCATAAGAAATTTTAGATATTTGGAATTTTTTTAAACAGTTTTTAAGTTTACTACTATTTTTTTTTAGCATTTTCAGTTTAGTTACTCTGTACATGTGTATTTGTAGACAGTTAATATTTAATATACTTAAACTAATATGCTTAGTGTTACTGGTTAAAAAAAAATTAAACCAAACAAACAATTTGCATGAAATATGGACATAGGACAGGTTTTGAGTGGCAAAAGTGTCATCTGCATTCTGAGGACCGTTGTCCAGGCGATGTTGTCTGTGGAGTGCCTGGTAGGGGCGGCCATTGTTGTCTTCTGTGGAGGGAGCCTGCTGGTTTCAGCCACACAAGCAATGGCACTGAGACGGTCCCACAAAGGACCGCTGGACTGCGTGATAGGAGCCAGGCTGTCCGCTGACCTCCAGGTCCACTCGGCTCAAACCCTCCCCCTCATCCAAGGATGGTGTCTGAGCTAGTGAAGGGTGTGAAGGAGAGCTGAAAACCTGCTCTGTGGCAGAACAGAACACACACTTCATATGTTGATATTGTTCTGCGCGCTTTTCTTGGTACTGACTTGTCACTGTTGAGACTGTAGATTGGTCACTGAATCATATTGAGTCTATATTGGTCCGACAGGGATCCTAATGTCATTATATTAAAAAAAAAAAAATTGCACCTGTCTTCTCTATACTAATTTGGCTGTTTTTGCAGGTATATAAAAAATGTAAGTAAACGCGATTGCCACTTTGTTGGACTGAATGCTGTCTTTACACTTAATTGCACCATAATCTGACGAAATTGTACACACATTAATATCAAAAGAAAGTTTGCATATATTTATGTGGCTGTGAACCTCGGCACTTTCCATTAGCATATTTTAAAATCAGCGTGTAGCTTTGTAATATTCAACTTGGTCAGGGACAGCACGGCACTGTGTGTCTGGCAGCCATGCCGTTTAGCCATAAATGAAATAAGATGAGGTACTGGCCCTTTGGCTCCCCCACTTTGCGTGAGGATAAATAAAGAGGGACATGGGCCCGCCTGCCACCCCGGAGACCTCTCGCCACCACAGTAAATGATGGGGACCAGGATACCAGCCGTGGCAAGCAGTAATGAAGAAACAAGACCCCGAACCGCACCAATTTACTTCATGCAGGCAGAGAGACAGCCCGGTTACCTCATTAAAGCTCCGTGCAACTGAGGGGGGGGTCATGCAAGTAGGCCTCTCTGGCCGTCATTCACCATGCTGCCACCAGTGGGCAGTGGCACGGAGCGGGAGGTACCCTGTGTCCACTGGCCAACGGGCTTCCGAGCTCATTCCACGCAGACCCTTCACCATCCTCCTCCGCCAGTGCTCTCAGTTCAAGCTCTCATTGCATCTGTCAGCACGTTGTCGCTGCTAAGCACCTTGTTAAAAACATGCTTCTGTCTGACTATTTTTTGAACGCTAAAAGTAGTTTCACTAATTAGATGTCAGAAAATACAATTTATAAAGTTTTTTGTGGTTTTTATTATCTTTATCTTGTAATTTTTTTCATTGTATCCAAAAGCAAATTATTTTTACAAGCCTGTTTTATCATTTGCTTAACTGTATGTCCTCGGCAGTCTTAATGGCGTTTCATTTGTTCAGGTCTGAAGATTATTACGACAAATCTAGTGAAATGAGAGCTTGCCCACGCCTTTATGGAGAGGAGTGAGAAACGTATAATTTTAAAGTCTCCAGAAGTGTGAATGTGTCACTTTGCTGTTGTCAACACAAATTCTGTGCTAAAGCCACATCGTGAAGAGCACATTTTATCACCTCACTCGAATTGTCTGGGCGAAGGAGGGACTGCTGATGTCACACTTGTTAGGAAGGAGAGGTGTAGCCTTCTGCTCACGCCAGGCGGCAGGTGGCAAACTCAGGATGGACTGCACTCATGCCGTGTCTTTACCCCGCACACTGCCCTTTGAAGCCACCTTTCTCAGGCTTTAAATCACATCAGATGTGCTGTTGTTGGAATTTGTGTCCAACAAGTGTATTTTTGCAAGTGTTTATGATTATTATCATAGATAACTGAAATGTTTCTGTGCCTTCATGACTGCATTGTGCAAAAAAGTTTTTTCCCCATTCATTTGTCATTTTATCTGGTAATATATTAATTTTGACTTTGATATTACCTTTGAGTTGACCAAAGTTATAATGTTTCAGTACAGTTTTAGTTAGTGTGTGCAGAATATGTAGAATGTTTTTTGTTAATTTAAAAAAAAATACTATGAGTCATTCTTAATTATTTCTAAGAACAATTGTAAAAAAATTGAAAGGTTGCCCATTTTGGTTTATATTTATGAATGTAGATGTGTTGCTGCTGGGGGAATACAAGAAGTTGAGTTGAAGTGGGACCTGCATTACTTCTTGTTTGCCGTTAAAGCCTGTCTACCATGCGAGAGGCCAGGGAGCAGCGGTACACTCCTGTGTGTGAAGGCTGACTGATGCTGCAATCGATTGAGTTTGATCGTGACTGACACGTGCCCTTTGAAAACACTAGCCGCAGTGCACGGCGTGAGGTGCTTGTCACTGTGTGCTAATCCCCTCTCTAATAGTTGAGCCCAAAGCCGTTTTTTATGAACCGTCCACGGGGATGCTTTCCCCCAAAGTTGGCTGCTTGGGTTCCACAGCCCTTCTCACAGGTCTATGTTGCACATGAGCTAACAGTTTTTTTTTTCTGTGCTCTCTTCCTGCCCCTTTCCCACTGTTTCAAATGTGTCATCCAGGAGGGCTACGGTGTCATTGTCATGAACCCCAATGAGAACTACTTGGAGGTAGAGAAGCCGGCCAAGTCCAGCCCAGAACCCTCGTCTGATGGCTCCGATGAGCCGGCTGAGAAGCGCGAGCGCAAGGATGACAAGGAAACACGGAAGAAACGGGAGTTCTATGAAAAGTACAGGAACCCGCAGAAGGAGAGGGAGGTGGAGCAGATCCCCATTCGGGTAAGCAGTGTGCTTTGTGGCAGGCGTTGTGGTCGTGAGTTTAGTTACCTCCTCCTACTTTGGCTCACTATGGGTACGCCCACCCTCACTACACTGCGACACATACAGGTGTTTTTCCACGCAGCATCACAGTGTTCAAAAGCCACATAGATGAAGGCTTAACCCTCTGAAGGAATACACCTTGGTGGATTGTGAGTGGGAAACTTACTCCACTTTGGTAATTCAGTGGGAGCAGCTCAGCAGTTTGTGTATTTTTTTTTTTCCTTCTTGAGCTCTCTGACTCATTTGTAGCATGTGAGGTGTCAGTACTTTCTCTCTGCTCTCAGGTTTACCCCTACCTTTACGTGCGGCACAATGCTGCATGCCAACCCGTTATTTACACCCTCTGTCACTATTTCTTGTAAAAATTTCTCCGCTCTTCCCTCCCTCTAAAGTCCAGGCAGGCAGAGCTGAGCGCTCACCCCTCCCTTCCTGCCTGTAAATCAACGCTGACATCTTCTTGATTTCCATCTTTAATACCTTAAATTGCAGCAGCTGGCTCAGAAGCAGGAGCACTGTGCCATCATGGCTTTAAGGCACAAGTAGCACAGAAAGTTTTTTCTCAACACGAGAAAAGAAGCAGTGAGCCGGAGGAGAGAGAACGACCCCACAGAGAGAAAGTGTGTGACACTGTTACAGGCTGACACATTGACACATACACGACTGCTGTTTTATCCTGTCACAAGTCTGCCTCACAATACAGAGAACATAGATAGCATTTATAATATTACCATATCTCACATTTATACATCCCATCTGAATGTCTGTATTTTTTACATGAATATGGGTTATGTGTCTATAGATGATATGCGGTTGCAGGTGGTATTTTCACATGTGTAAACAGTGTCTGTGGTCATTGGTGATGTCTGGCCTGGCTGCTGGTGTGTACTCTCCGTAGCAGCGGAAGGCAGGGTTGTGAGCATCCCATCACAGGGAAGATGAAGGGGAAGTGCTGATATTAATATCTTAATAAATATTTCAGCTGGAATGGCTCCAGATTCCCCGTAATGAGGAGGTCTCAGCCCCTCGCTATTCCTCTTTCGCTTTCTCCCTCAACCGAACCTTTGCACTTTGTAATGCGAGCAGCGTGAGATCGTTAGAGCAGTCCTACCCAAGGTTTTTCAATCCTGCAGGGGCTCACGCGATATTATGCACACTTCGACATTAGCTCGTGCTTGTGCTGGGCACCTCGCGTCGGCTGTGCCCAGAAGCCGACACACAAGCGGGGGTGCCATGACATTCCGCTTCGTCTTGTTCTCGCTGTGGGCCTACTGACATCATGTCTTAATGGTGGGGGGGCTTATTGAAGGCATCACAAATTACAGGTGATGCTGTAAGTAATAATCCCCTTCCTGTGAATCTGTTTATTTTTTATTACATTTCTGAAACAATGAGAAAAAATCCTGTCTCTTGAACATAGTTGTAAAATGTTTTTCCAGCTAGCACATCATGATGGATTTAATCTCCACCACCCCACTTTCCTCTTTGTACATGATACTTTTTCTTACTTATTTGTTTAGGCCAGTCCTTGGCTTCTTGCCATTTTTCATTCATTATTATGTATTCATTTAGCTGATGCTTTTCTCAAACATGACTTGGTATTTGAGGTTTGTGCACTAAGATACTTAGAATGATTTACCCATTCATACAACTGGGTGATTTTTTTACTGTATCAGTTCAGATTATGGTCAGTGATCAAGGCTACTACAGCGGGAGTGGGATTTGAACCAAGGTCCTCTGACTGTCAGGTACTGGCTTTAACCTTAATGTTACCTGCTAGCTCTGAAAAACTGGGCTCACTTTTCCCTCTGTGGAACAGCAATATGTCCACAGAATTTTGTTCCTTTAAAATGCAGTTGAAGAGTTTAACTTTCGTTCCACTCCCAACTCCTCTGAGTTGTTGATGCTTGCTGTTTTCCTGAGTTGTGAAGGCCTGTTCTGTGTTGGGTGTGTCTGCGTGAGCGTGCACCCTGTGCGCCTGAGGCCTGTGTGCTGCTGCTGTAAGGACAGCATCAAGTAGACCTGCCAGGGAACGTCATTCTTTAATACGTGCAGTAATAAGACAGAATCCTCGCTTCTGAAGCCATCTGTCCAGCTAAACAGCACACAGCAGACAGAAAATGCAGACAGCAAATGTCAACAGATTAGCAATAAACCAGTGAAGGAGTTGCTCCGCACCTCCAGGGAGCAGAGCGGGTGATGCTGGGAGGAGCGCATTTACTGGGAAGAGGTCTAGACACTGGTGTGCGGCCATTGCTGTCATGATTCACCCACCTTTGACCTGCGAGTCCTCTGACCCCTCACAGGGGGCAGAGCTGTTTTTGTTTCTCCACCCTCTCTCATCTCTTGAGTGACACTCAGTGACGCATCTGCAGGAGGCACCCCCCCCTCACCAATCCCAGTTGCAGGGGCTGCCCCCCGTGTCCCGCAGCGGTCCTTAAAGATGGCCATCAGAGGTGCTTGGCTAACTCATGGGCTGTCAGCAAGACAAGCTCAAACCTGCACCCTTGAAGCTCACAGGAAGAGCCCGCCAGTGAGCCGTGACCAAGTAAACGCTGAGCCCTCTAATTCACATCCCCATGCTTAGTAAATGTGGATAATAGTCCCCAAATTTCGTCCTATTCCCCATTTGCCAACCCCCAGAGGCACAGCTTCATTTAGATATTGGTGGGGGTGGGGAGAGGAGTCTCTTTTCTTTTTTCTTTTTTTTTTGGGGGGGGGGGTGTGATCAAATCAAGTCTTTTTATGGGAAGGTTTTCATCTATTCTACTGGCATTGTGGATGTGTGCACCACCCCCTGCGTGGCCCAGCGCGCACTGAGAGCAGAACCAGACCACCTGTGCACCCGAGAGAGCGGGCCCAGCAGCGTGCAGCCCCTACATGGAGCTGGCTTGATTAATACGCTTCCTTACACACATTAATAAGCTCTTAACTGCTTTGGCGAATCTTACTTTTTAGCCCTAGGTTCAGAGTGTCTAACCTCCCAAGCCCTGGTTAATCTCTGGCCTCTTTGAGATCACAGTCCGCAGCCCCATGTTTAGAGATGCTGCGTTTCAGAGCACTTGCTATAGAGAAGTTTGGGAGTTCACTTTACTCTGAATTTCAGTGCTAATCCAGTTACCTATTTTCCGTCAGCCAAGCGGAGGAATAGCACGAACAAAAAACACATTCATGGCTTAAGAAGCCCCCAAAGACTTCACTTGAGGATGACTGGGGCGGATTATCTGGAAAAAGAGCAAGGCACAATAAACAGAGAGCTGGGGCATTCTTTCACAACTCCTCATTTTTGTAAATGACTACAATACTTAGCTTTTTTTGCTGTTGTGTGTAGCTTATTGTTGCATTTTTTTTGCGTGTTCACACAGACGCTGTCTCTCTGTGCCTGCAGAAGCAATTGTCCACAGTGCTTTCTTAATCTTTGTGTTATAGGAAAAACTTCAAATGTCAGATATTTATTACTGTGTCTGGGATTTGCCTAATTTTTCATTTTTCTCATTTGTAAAATTCGCCTTTATCCACCTTTTGTAGAGGTTGACAAAATAAATGGAAAATAAGTGTAGTAATCTGTCTTTTACCTGATTTATTTATTTATTTATTTATTTATTTATTTTATTTAGCACTTTGTAGCATGCTCAGTTGTGGAACTACACAAATCTGTGGAGAAATTCTCAAAGTTGCTCTCACTCAACTATTGATTTGTTCAATGTCTTACTGCACTCTAAAAAATTACTGCCTGAAGTGTAGCTGTATGCGGTAATTCTCCTTATGGATTAGAAATTAAGTTGGTGTGATACTCATATTAAGCCTCTTTTCTCCAATGGTTCATTATACTGTGATGGTGTAACAGATAATAAGAAGCATTGTTGAACTCCCTGAATTAAAATAATGCGATTTATTGTTGTTGGTGTGTGTCTGTGCTCAAGGTGACACATTTTTTGTATTATGGTGGTTTGAATATAGTGTGCATTTTATGGGCTATGTTTTTAAGGAATACAATGCATTATTTATATCTTGTTTTACCTTTTATATTCCTTGAGGGAAGGAGGATTTTTGTCCAGGCCCATGTTTCTGAGACGTATTGTTTCCCAATGCCCGTCTCGTACATTGTTTCTGCGGCTCCCTGCACATCCGTACACTAATGTTGCTTCCGGTCAGGGATGTCACAGAAAGCCCATATGTATTCCACCAAGTATGCAGTTAAGTATCTTACCTTGCTTCCTCTGGCGATTGCACCGGTCCATACCAATTACGCACAGAGGACGGGTTGCACTTTGACCTCATTGGCCCTTGATGTGACCCCAGACAGACAGGCCTGCGTGCAGGTAAAGAGGCAAGGTTGCACCTCTGCCAAGCGCATCGGCTTTGCTTTTGGCCAAGGGAGGAGGTCAGGAGCCGTACAGGTTACATACAAGACTCTTTAGTTTGGAGTGTATATAAAGTTCAGGTCAGTTTGTGTTTGTGCGGGCAGCGCCCCTATGCCTGGCTTGAGCTCTGGGCTTTCTCTTGAGCTGCTGACGATCTACTGTATTGGTGTATCGCCTCACCTGCCAGCTAGGCCTCTGTATTTCCAGCCAAAGGATTGCTCCCAATTTTCCCATCAGGTCAACCAAAAAACTCAGACCATTCAGTCATGGACTCTGGAAAGATATTCATATCCCACCAGCCAGCAGCCTTGCTGTTATATGACAGCTCACTGCTGCCGATGCGGCTCCCTGCAGCTGCGGCTGCTGCACTTTGTTCGTGCACCTTTTGTGCTCATGTCAGTTAATTGCAACAAGTAATTCGGCCTGATAGTCAGAATGACAGACTGGCAGAGATGTCACACAGATGACCTTTCTGCTCATGTGCAGCCAAAAGGCATTTTTAACAAGGAGTCTCAAAAAAGTAACTTCCTTTGTACTTTGTTAATTAGTTATTGATTTGAAACAATGCACTGCACCGTATTGCCAGATTAGCCTCACGCCTGCAAGGTCAGGCTCGTATACAGTCTGGACATGATAATCTTTATACTATATTAAGATTTGAGCTGCTCTCTCTCTTTCCGTGTTGCACTCCCGCCTCCCTTTCATATTATTCTTTATTGAGTTATTGGCTGCATAAAAATATCCACTGTTTTGTTGTTGTTCCTGTAAGATCCTGGGCAAGAATAGCCTATGTGTTAATTTACACAGGATGCCAGAACTGGTCACTGCTCTTCATTCACACCGGTTTTGTTGTCTTTAGTTCTACGTTGTCCTACTTCATTCATAATGTTCCACTACCGAGCACAACTGTATGCCTGGGTGCAATTTGACTTATTTCTTGGCTGTGCTGACTTTTAAAGCCAGGCCCCTCTGTTCTCATGGAAGTGGCAGAATGTGTACACGGGTGCACTATACACATACGCAGGGAATGAGAGGCCCTGGTGATTTAATCACCCACAGCAGCATGCTGCATATTTGATGTACAAGCTTCATGTCATTAACGCCTTCTCCTGATAGGGATCATACACTGGAGACAGCAGTAGAGTGTCATCCCAGGGAACGTAGCAGACGTCAACAGGTGCCCTGTCATTTTCAACACTTACTGCTATGTGTTGAACAAGTACCCGCTTCAGCTTTTTCACAATTTCTGGCTTTCTCTGTTTTTGTCTGACGGACTTTCATTTGAATGTGATCGTGCACTGACTGCTGTTAACACATTTAAATATGATGTTGGGCACTTTCATATCTAAACACTTGCTGCCACGTGTTGAGAAAGTATCCAGTTTAGCTTATTTGTTCTTTTTTCATACAAGGAGCTTCCCTTTAAACATGGTGTCATAAATGGTCTCTTGTTAGTGAGTTTGAAGGGGAAGAAGGAAATGGATTTCTATTTGAATTAATGTAAACATCCCATGCCAAGGTCCACTTAGTAATGTTTGAGGTGTTAATAAGAAACATGCAATTATATGGCGTGCTTGTTTCATATTTAATAATTAACCGCAGTGAAAACAGTGTCAGCTGCTGAAAGGGAACTGATCGATTTTTAAATGAATAGAGTTTGGTTTTGTGAGTGTACTGACGCAATGTTTTTTTCCCCCCTGCATTCGAACTCGCAGCAGATCCGTTTCGGTTGCCAGTTTTAATCATTTCCTAAGTCAAGTCAGAATTAACAGCAGCCAATGTAAATTTTGATAGAAAAGTATACAAATATAATGTTTTAATTGAATTTGGTTTCATCGGTGACGTGATACAAGCTATGCGGTGCAGACGCTTGAAGAGGATGGATATGCTCTACATTTCCAGGGTGTAAATCATGAGCCTTGTCTGTCCCACAACCTTTGATCCATATGTTTCATAATTTGTTGGTCTGGGTGACGGCAGTCTGGCATTCCTCCACCAGATCTGGGTGGACAAGGAACGCAGAGCATTTCTGTTTCTCACCATCTGCCTGAGTGCTATCGTTGGTGCTGGAATTCAGAATAAAACGGAATAACGTTCGCCACCGTGGAACTCGGCACAGATGCTGCCCGATCACCTTGCTGCAGCATTACGTCAGCCTGGCCTCACCCAAGAGCGTGACCCAAGGCTCCAGAAGTGTCGCCACTCCTCAGTCTTTTTTGCACAACAGGCCTGTCCTCCTCTCTGACATGCTGATGGAGGAGAACATTTGAGAAAAAAAGTACTTGGACCTTGTTTGTCACGGGTTGAAGCCTGTTAGATTAATTGTTTCCTGTGTATTGGGCTTCAGCATTGTTCTTGGCTTCACTCTTGTTTTTCTTACCATTTCAGGGTGCTCTCTCCTCCCTGGTTCTCATTAGGTCGTGTAAACAGAGTGCAGGAACTGGAAATTAAAACATGTTTCTGAAGGACTGGGACTGCTGGCATGTGTGTGTTTGTGCAGCAGGGGAGGGAATGTTTTAAGACTACATGGCTATGGGTTTCTCTCCAGGTTCCCAGATAAACGATCGCTTGGCAAGATAGGTTCAAAGCTATTAAGAAATGCTATCGTGATGTAGCAGTTAACCAAGTTAATATTTATCTTGATACCGCTGATTTATATCCCATGTTGTCTAATTGTTCTCTATATATACTTTGTACAATGACAATTTTTTAAGAGATACACTCTGGTGATTCTGATATTTATGGCACGTATCATCATTTACTGATACATACAGATACACACTTTTGGCAATTAACTTGGGATCTGGTAGGCTATCTATTTTTAAGGTGGGCATGAAATGGAATGGATTTGAATGACATTAAATACACAGCGGATCCCGTGTTTCAGACCTGTGAATTTGTATGTGACGGTGCTCTCATGGAGAAGTGACATGAGTGCGGAGCGCGCCTGTCAAGCCGCGGCGAGAGTGAGAGAATCGCTCAGCGCGCCTCTGTCTGCCTCACCTACCATTTCTATTTTTCCACCAGAGTAGAAATGGATGTAGCAGGGAATTACATTGTGTGCAATATGTATTTTGCAGTCAGCCAGCTCTGTAAAAGCCCCACATGGCTGTGTGTTCAGCCAAAAAAACCGACACAGAGGAACATGATTACACAGCAGCTGCAATATGTACACAGTGTACCCCAGGTATATTAGTGTGGTGGGAACCATTCATTTCTACTAACTGCTCCCCCTCCCCGGCAAACCGGTGGCACAGCTGATGTGCGAAGCTGTAGTTGACATGGGCTTCAAAGCAAGACGACTTTCTTCGAAGCAGCATGCGGCTGTAAGTTGGAGAACAACATTGCGGGCCCTAAAATGCCGCTGACAGTCGTCTCTTAAGATACCAGCAACAGGTGAGCAGTGGGGAGTCTGTCAAAGCTGGCAGGCGTACAGGAAATGTGCGGACCTGTCACTGGAAGCAGTCTCGGAGGGCGAGCTGCTTCACAGGAGCTCATTAACCCGAGGAAATAATTACACCAATATGCAAATGTTGTTTAGATAATTCCGGCATGCTATCAGCGCAGGTAGTCAATCACAAGAGCAGGGCGAGCGGCGGCCAGGTGTTGGGATCTGTGCGGAGTTGATAAGGGCCGCTACCTGGCTGCCTTCCGCTGCGGGCCATGACACAAGACGCGCATTGCTGCCATGCCGAATTACGGGTTAATGGGGCCGCTCCTGATTTCATTTTCGGCGCTGAGCACAAGGCCCAGTATGGCCTGTCTGCACAAATGCTAGAAAAGGCTGCAGCGGGAAGAGGACAGAGGAATATTAGTGCCCTTTCTGATGTAATATTTGTTTATATATTTAGGGGAGGCGAGTGCGCCTTTGATCTCTGAGTAGGAACCCGGCCTGTTAAATGTGCATGTAATGGAAGGTTTTGAATGAGATTTGAGGTGAGGTCAGTTTCAGTCTTCCGACTGTGGTCTGTGTTCTCTGTGTTTATGATAGGGTGGCTGGACTAATTTAAGTAGGGGAGAGTACATGCATAAATGAAAATGGGGATTTGCATGGGGACTTAGAAAGAAGACAAAAACGAAAGATGCATCTTACAATGTTCCAGGATCCGATTTTGTTGCGAAAATCATGGCAGTAAAATGTATTTATTTTATCAACCCTTTATCACTTTTGTCTTTCTGTAAGTGTTGCAACTTTTTTAGACTTATTTATTTAGTGCTAAACTAATGCAGCTAGTGTTATTTGTTCAAGTGAGTCACAGGTGTATTGTAGGAAGCTGGTGCATGCCGTGTTGGTGGTGGTCAGCAGAGCTCACCTGCAACGCGGCACATTGCAGGCGCACAACAGACAAAAGTCAGTGGGAACATGGTGGCCAGAGATTTTGCAAGCGCACTCATGCTCAGGTCAGTAAAGGGCTTGAGCAGGAAGGTGTGCTCGGACAGACGTGAAAGGAATAGGGCCTCAAGGCAGCTGTATCGCCATGTTCCTCCGGCAGAAGGATCAGGGCAGGGGTTCGTCTTGCACCGTGTTGCATCACGGCTTCACACGTGTTTCATTCCCATTCATTACGTTCAACAAACAATAACAGCCTCCCACAAACACTGCAACAGCGAGCCCTTTCAACCACTCTGACAAATTCTATATTTATTTATTTGTTTGTTTATTTTTCTTGTTTTGGGTTCATGTTTGTCAACGTATGCACTTTTGAGAAGCCAAAGAAACATAACTTTCAGAGATTTTGGTTATAATCCAAGATGATGCAACTAAATATATAAACTTTTTGTAGACACAAGTTTTTAGCTTATTACAATTTTATTTGTTTTTGAAGGCGGTGGTTAACATTTTATAAAGGACTGGGGGAAAAAAGATATTTCAGTATTATCTAGCACTGCAAGACTGGTTGTGTCTGTGTGTGTTTGTGTACGCGCACTTGCATTTGCTCTGAAAATTGTGTTTTAGATAGACTTCATTGTAAAGGTAAGATACAGAAAACAGTGTAATATTTTAAAAATATTTGGCTTTTATACGAAAACTACTATTACGTGAACCGCTGACCCTGTATTTTTTTCTGTGTATTTTTAAAACTGTGGTCGTAACTTTTGTTTTTTTTTGCTATCTACATTTTTACGTATGGTTTCAATTAATGAAAAAGAATAATGAAAAACAAAAAATAAAGCCTTGTTTTTTCTTAGAAATGTGACCTCATATATACCACAATCCCTCTGTCAAGCTGCATGTTTTTGTGCTTATGCACCACTTTCACTGGGGTCTTGAGAAAGTCCATCTTCATGTGATCTACAGAATCCCCTTTTCTCTTTTTCTGTCTTTCTCTCTCTCTCTCTCAAAATAGATGCTTTATGTACTCTATCAGGTTTCACTGTAGTGTTTGTCGTGCAGTTTTCATAAATATTTTATTTATTTACTTTTTAAATTTCATTGGCGACAGCTTTACAGTTCATTAGGAAGTTGATGGAAAGGTTATTTATTTGTGTACTTATTATGAGCCATGTTGGCGATAAATCAATAATATCACAAATGATTGCAATTACTGTGACTTTTTAAAAGCAGTCCAGTCTAAGGGAATTTGCACACTGAATGGTCGAGGAGACTAGTTAGTGTTACTTGTTACCTGGGCGCTGTGTTGCCAGTGGTTGGAGGGGCCACAGAGAGCAGCTAGTAAAAGCACAACCCACAGTGCATTGCACTGATGTGAGGTATTTATTTAAAAATCAAACCCAGGAATCAATGTGGCAGGGACAGTAATGAATGCCCTTCTTCGTTTACAGCATGCCGAGATGCTGTTTGTGCGGCAATAATTAAAACACCCGCATTCCTCTCCTCTCAGCTGTTTCCAATTGTGCCCAATATGTTTCAGCATTGTACTTTTTCAGTCCATGGAAGCTTTATTGATTCAGTGGTGTGGTACAAATTAAGATTTAAATGCTACGTCACGGGACTATTGAGTTTTACATCCAGGGCGTTTACAATATCCAGGCCTTATTGATTAGATAAAGAGTGTTTATAAAAAAAAAAAGACTTTTTAAGCTTCCGTGTTGTGTGAAGTTCCCAGGAATTCCCATATTACTACTATGAGTTCTCTGGCTGTCTGTGAATGACATGTTTAAAGGTGTTGTTTTTTTTCCACGTGTTTTCTGTTGCAGGAAAACAGCTCCCCAGAGGAACATACGATATACGTGTGGGACAAATTTGTGTCGAAATCGGCGGCCAAGAACGTGTTTGTTGTTGCACACAGCTACGGTGGCCTGGCATTTGTGGAGCTGGTGAGTGCACTGCAGAGCTCCTCTCCTCTTCATTTTCCACATTGTGGGAAAGGCATCGAGTGATTAAAAATAAATAACATTTAGTTTCTTTGAGAAAGTACAGCCTCTGTAAACAATCCAGTTCATCCTTATCCTGCGGCAGAATACACTTCCTCTGGATCTGAAAAAATAATGTTCTCTTAAGCCTGGGTGCATAGCATGCAAAGCAGGAGGCCCAGAGAAGGGGCAAAGCGGTTCTTTACACTCATAGGGAAAGTTGGTTTCTCTATTCTACTTTGTCACATCCCATTCCATTTGAAGTTCAACACTCACTATACATTGTATATTTTGGACCATTTCTGTATTATAGATATTCTGGAAGGTCCAGACCTTTTGAACTGAGAGTCAGTATGAGCAGCACTAAAAGCAGTGACAGCTGATACAGGGGTCTCGTGACTCTGCTTTGATCTGCTGTGATTCACATTTTGACTCTCTGTGAACCCAAATTATTTGAAGCATTTTTCTTTTCTTTTCTTTTTCTGAAGATACAGGACAGCCCTAAGCTTAAAGATGTGTTTGTTCCCATCTAGTCCTCAGGAACATGACTACCTGCTATTGTTTTCCACTTTCTCTTTTTGATTTGTTGTTTTTTGGGGAGAAAAAACACATCTTTGGGCTTAAGGCCACCCCAAGGGCTTCTTTAAAATTATATATATATATATATATACACACACACATATATATACNTTTTTGGGGAGAAAAAACACATCTTTGGGCTTAAGGCCACCCCAAGGGCTTCTTTAAAATTATATATATATATATATACACACACATATATATACACACACACACACACACACACACACACATATATATATATATGTATGTATATATATAGAAAGAGAGAGAGAGCAAAATATGAACGATCTCTTTAAAAGGTACTGAACTCCGAACTCTGGTGTCATACATCACATATTAGTCTGTTTTATACTATGAAACATGAAACAGTTTTATCACTACAGTGTGAAGGTTATATCCATAAAATGACCCTTCACTACTGGCAAATTATCCCACAGATGAAAGTGATTATTTGTGAAAGATCAGGATAGAGCAATGTGCTGTAGTGAGTATATATTCAGAAAGCCTCAAAACATGTCAGTCATGCCAAGTTAGTATAGAGCAACGTGTCATTTGCTGCATTAGTGCCTGTGTTTCACGCTATGTAGCAGGCAGCATAGACTCTGGTGAAAGTGTTTTATTCTACACTTTTGTGTGCAGTTATTATATTGGTTCTTGTGGGCCAGCATCAAAATTGGTACTGTTTCCCAGCTGACTGCGCGTGGCGCTGCAGCCTGACTTCCTGTCTGTCACAGCTTTCCCCCTCTCTTCATTGTGAACTTTAATTAGCCCATTGCATATTCATGTAGAACTTTGTCTGATGGCGCGCAGCAGCCCTCCCTGCTACAACGAGCCAGTAAGCCCTGGGCTGGGGGAGAGCCTCTCGGGGGTGCCACCACAGCTGGAAGGTTCAAAGTGGGTTCCCATGCAGAGCAGCAGCTTCTGCAATTTGGCAGGTTCCATATATATACAGAAACTTACAACTCTACATGCCTACCCAGCTGCACACATGAACCTACTGCTAGTAACAAGCTCCCACCTTGACTGGATAATCCAAGAAAGAATAGTACTGGTCATCAAAGACCCCACTAAGGGACAAGCAATGTCCATTTATCACCCAATAACTTGTTAATCCAAAACATGGACACTCCTGTCAGGCATCATAGCCAGCAAAATGAATACACCTGTGAGTGGGTTCATGAGCACTGCCCAGAGAGGAACTGGAAACAAAACCAGAGGCTTAAAGCACCGGTTACTGGCAGACAGAGCTGTAAACCAAGATTCCAAGACCAGAAGACAAACTTGAGCATTGCCTGGATTGATTAGAGGAAAGCATGTGACTCAATGGCACACTATAGGATTCTAGAGCACCTAGCACTATATAAGGTCAATAAGATACTAATAACCTTCATCAAGAATTCAATGGACCCGTGGAGGACAGCATTAGAAACCAACTCAAAAGACAATAGCCCAGGTGACCATAAAGTGTGGTGTATACCAAGGAGATGCACTGTTCCCACTGCTGTTCTGCATAGGCCTGAACCCCTTCAGCCAGATCATCATTAACATTATCATTAGTGGTTAAGGATACAGATTCAAGAGTGTAGCTGCCATCATCCTCCCCCTGGACATGGATGACATCAAGCTGTATGCCAATACAGAAAGAGCTTGGCTTCCCATTCCACCTGCCCAGGATCTACAGTGAGGATCTCAGACTAGAGAAGTGCAGTAGGATGATAGTAAAAAGAAGGAAAGTGATAAAGAGATCCCTACAATCACATGGGGACCATGAGGCAGAAACTAGGAAGATAGCAAAATATAAGTACTTCCACAGAGAAAGACAGGTCCTAAAGAGTCAGCTGAATGGAAAGAGCAAGATCAGAGCCATCAACACATATGCCCTGCCAGTCCCCAGATACCCAGCTGCCATAGTAAGCTGGCCAAGAGAGGAAATGGAAGATTCAGACATCAAGATTAAAAAAACAATTCACAGAGCATTCCGCCTAAAACCTAACACCCAGAGAGTGTACACCAGTTGGAATGAAGGGGTCTCGAAAGTTGACTACTGTCCTATGTGAGACATGAAACATCCAAACAATGTCCCCCTAAAGATTGGCTGCTACATGATGTGGATAGTAGAGAAGCAAAGGAGGTGCCATGGCAGGATAAGCCCCTCCATGGAATTTACCGATAGATAGCAGAGGTGGCTGGCATGAGGAGATCCTACCAGTGGCTGGAAAAGGCAGGACTGAAGGACAGTAGAGAGGTGCTAATCATGGCAGCACAAGACCAAGTACTCTGCACCAGGACAATCAAAACAGAGGTACCACATCGGACTTGACCCCAGATTGCAGACTGTATATAGACATTCCAGCAGCTAGTACTAACTGCAAGATGTAAGCAGAGACAGTGTATACTGAGAGGCACAACCAAGTGGCAGGTGTCAAATACAGGAACATCTGAAAGGAATCTAGCCTGGACACTTCCAAGTCTAAATGGTAAGTACCACAGAGAGTAGTGGAGAAGAATAAAGCCATGGTCCTGTGGGACTTCCACATCCAGACAGATAAACATGTAGTGGCCAACCCACCAAACATAGTCATAATAGATAAGGAGGAGAAAACAACAGTGGTGATGGATGCGGTGATTCCAAGCGATAGAAACATCAAAAAAAGGAATATGAAAAGTTGGAGAAATACCAGGGATTCAAAGAAGAACTGGAGAGAATGCAGAAGGTGGAAACCAAGGTAGTCCCATTGGTGATAGGAACACTTGGGGCTGTGTCCCTAAGTTGGAGGAGTGGTTCCACAAGATCCCAGGTATGACAAAATCGGTGTCCATCCAGAAGAGTGCAATCCTACAAACTGCAAAAATACTATGCCGTACCCTCCAACTCCCAGGCCTCTGGTAGGAGGTCTGAGTCTGAGGAAAGATACCACCCACAGAGAAAAAGTTATGTGAAGCTCCATATATAAGTACTGATAATAAATTCATACTCTTGAGTAGCCAGCACACAGAGGCACCGTCATGTGTCAGTTTAGACACGTGCACTAGGATGTGTCATATACCCTAAGGTCCCCCTGTGTCTGTGGAGGGTGTGTGCAAAGCACTGGCTGGAGGAGATATTTAACACTTATCACAGTACTCTTGAACCTAGGACAGTTCCCCTGCTTCTACACCCAGGCTAAAAAACATTGTTCTGACTTTGGGGGCCATAAGGTTCTTCAAACTCAAGAGTTGGGGAATTATCCCAGAAGAGCAGTTATCCCAGGAGAAATCAAAACTGTTACCCTTAACCAGGTATCACATGCATCACCTGACCAAACGCTCAAACCCTTAGACAAGACACCACGCGTAAAAAAGCAAAACCTATGTATCATAAACCATGTTGCACAGTCCTGGTGTCAGATTTTTAAACTTGGGTTTTTATTATGTTCTTATCTACTCGTTTACTCGCTTTAAAGCACTATTTTCCAGATCTGTGTTAGCAGCAGAAAACATTTACCTAATTGAAGGAAAAAGCAGTGTGAGCAGAGGGAGAGGCAGAGTGGGACGAACAGTTTGACACATGCGAAGCCCCACAGAAAACAAGCCGTCTGCGGGTTAATTACGGCTCCCCTTTGCAGTTAATAAACACGTTTCTGATCAAGCGCATCAAACGTACCCAGATTAATTTCCCCCAGCTTTTCTTCTGCTCCAGCCATGTACCCCATGTTTTGAGCGCTGAACTGTTTCACTGCAATTTTATTTCTTTTAAAACACTTCACAGAATGTGTGGACTAATTATAGTTACATCAAAGAGGAGCTAAAGGCCTTTGAATGAGCCAGAGTTGCTGCAGGGAGGACGGCTCCGTGTCTCAATGAATGTTGGTCTTATTTTCCCCTCCCTCTCTCCCTTTTCCTCCATGCATCTCCAGCGCTGCTGTTTTGGAGCCTCGGTGGCCAGGGTGGTCGCTGAAGGGTCTGCTCCCTGCCGCTCGGGCCACGGGCTCTGTACCAAGAGGGGGCGGCAGGGATTCAGCATCTGCCTTTAATTTAATTTCACAACCGCAAAAGCGTTTTTGCAGGACTGCCGCATTGCACAGCGGCCATCAGAAGTGCGCACTGGTCCTGTTTCACAGTTAAAACATTTAATTCCTTTTCCGCCTGTCCTCAAGACCAGTCCTCATCCCACAAAGCCATAAAACGGCCTACTTGGCTTTTTCGTTGATCACTGACTGTTGCCAAGGGTGCAGAAGGAATGCCCGGTGGGCTCTGAGTAACCCTGCACAACCTTCCCACTCTCAGTGTGAAAGAGGAGCATATTTATTGAGGAGGATGGGGCAACTTATATAAGGAGTTATGTAAGAATGCATCTGTCTCTCAGTGTGCATATATGTGGGTGCGAACATCTTTGCAGTTTCATGAGTGTGTGCTGTGAATGTGTGTGTGTATACACACACACACACACACATACACACATACACACATACATACATACATACATACACATGCATACATATGGATTCCTATGTATATGCATGTATTGGAAATCTATATAGCAATTGTGGGTAATATCTCATAAATGTCTATGAAGAGTGGGGTGGGTGGTAATTAACCCCTGTATCCCTCTTGGCTGCATGACTCTGGATGAACAGATGCTGCACATTTTATGAGAAGTCAAGGTGAAAGTTGGAGTTCCCAGCAGAATCACAAAGACTGAATAAAACATGCAGGATTTTAACAAGGAACTGTGATTACGTCTGCAGAGGGACATCCATGTCTAGGCTGCACCTTCTGCATTTTTTTAAATGATCTGCAAATAGCCTGTTAAATGGAACACCTCTAGTCGCACGGGTGTGAGTTTCTGCTCACAATCCACAATGTGTGGTCTGTTATCTCAAAATAATGTTATTACATTGCTTATTTGACATGTTTTTACGTGAGAATTTTTAAAAATACATTTACAGTATATAGCTAAATGTTTCCCCTGGAGTAACACAGGGGAAGTGTCTGTCAAGGGAACACCTGCAAGGTGCCTCCTGGCACTGTAGACGGCGACCTCCTTATAACAAGGCCATCTCCTTAACTGCCGTGCTGCTTGTGCTGTCCTCAGACACTAACAGCTCTCAGGAACCCTCGCATTACTGAGTGACTCTCCTGTCCTGCTTCCCACATGTACTTTGGCCACACTGGGGAGAAAATGCTTTGTCTGTCTGAAGACAAACAAGGAGAGCGCTGTCCCAATGTGTTGACTCCAGTTTCCTTGCAGCAAGTGCTGATCTACATTCCTGCAGTAAGGGCTTTTTTGCTGGTTCTGGGTTCGGACCCCGTTGTGAGAAAGTTCTGGCGTTAAAGCAGCTCTGCAAATGGAGCATCTTGTTTGAAGCGATTGCCTCTATCCTGGCACGATAAGAAACGCAGAGCGAGGGACGGCAAGCGGGCAGCTCTCCTGCAGTGAGCGGAAGCAGCGAGCCGGTCAGGGAGGAATATCAGCCTGTCTGCACTGCCCTCTTTCCCCTCCATTGCGCCCCCGCTCTCAGTGGCTAGAATTAGGTCAGACCGCCTCGCCGCGCTCCCGGGAAGGAGGACGCCATCGCTCTGACAGCAAAGGAGGGATTACTGAAGGAAACAACAGGAAAGAGCATGAGCAGGCCGATCCCAGGTGTGCGCGGCACTGCGGCCGCTGACCCGGCATGCCGAGGCAGGGCTTAGCGGACCATATGTGCCTGATATGGCCAGCAGAAATGAGCTGCAGGCCCTACGGTTCCAGCACAGTGGAAATAATGGCGTTTAATCCTCAATTTGCCCTCTAATTTCTAATTGTATCGCAGCATTTAGAGACTTCCTGGAGATCAGTGTTGTTTGACATGTATGAATTAGGTGATTAGAGAAAATCCTTGTGGTTCGAGATTCGTTCTGCGGGATTTGACTCGGAAAGTTTTTGGCTCAGGGTTGTAAGGAGGTCAGACCTGCGCTTCGGGTTATTAAGTGCCGAGGAACAGATAAAACAGGAGGCCCATTCATCAGGCAGATAGCACTGGGGTGCCCAGTCCCCTCGCACGGCCCCCTAAGGCCAGTGGGGGGTAGGAAGGAGAAGGACTCCAGCCCCTCAGGGAAAGGGATCTTCAAGCTTAGGGACAGGGGCCATTGTAAGCAAAACTTTAATTTTTAACTGTCCAACCGAAGCTGCTTGTTGGACTGTTTGGGATGCAACGTAAAGGTTCTCTTAGTCTAACAGTGTTATAAAAGAAAAGCCACATTGCTGTGTGAGGTAAGTGCAAATGCCCTGATGTGCATGAGCTCTAAGCAACGTGTTCTACCTGTGACACATAAAAGGATGGTAATAAGGCTGCTGACAATTTGTTTTGAAAAGACTTTATTTTTGGTAGGTGTTATATATTCAGTATAAACAGATAAATAATTGCAAGTAGCTCAACATTGTAAGTTGCTAAATTAAAAAATGTAAACTGCAGCTGCCCTTGTTGTGTGACTGGCATTAACACACAGTTCTCACTAAAACTGGTTTTGTGGATGTGGAGGGCTCTTCACACCACTCTCGCCGTGACGCCTGGGCCAGGAGACTCCCAGGATGCCAGGCTTCCCCCATCTTGGCCTGTCTCACACCTGGTGGTGCCATGGGTGGCACACAGGCACCTCAGCTTTCTCAGTGCCCACGGACCCTGAACCCCTGGAACCGAGATAGTGGGAAGTTGGTCCCAGAAGGTGAAACCTGACCTTCAGCCTGGCTGCCGAGCGCCTGGAGTCACCTGTCAAACAGGAACTGCGGTGCTAATGGCTGACCTCTCCAATCCAGCCCTCAGTGGGGGCGCCCTGTTTCATCATGTCCACTCTCTCCATAACCGCAGCCTCTCTGCACCGATCTGGTGCGACACTTTGATTCCGAGGGCACCAGTTCTGCCCCCTTGCCCATGGCTTTCCCCGGCCAGCATCCAAAGCTTGGCGCTGCAGCAGCTGGCATTGACTGGACCCCCTGACACATGGTGCGCCGGAAATGCCTCCTGCCAGCTTCCTACAGCAAACCTCTGGGGAAATGAGCGCGTACATTTTCCCACTGTGAAACTGGTCGCATAGAGTAGGAGTCTGTTTTCCTACAGCCTCAAGCCATCAGTCAGATTTGGATGTCTGTAACGCCCTTTGACATGAGTGACAGAGCCAAAAGGGTGTCAGGGAAGCTCTCACTGCCTCATTCAGAACATTGGACAAGCGACATATGAAGAATGCCTTTATGACTAATTGTGAAATGGTCTTTCTCTGTTGTTTGGTTAACGGTACAGTTTTATCTTCAGAATTCAAACTGAAAAGATAGAGCTTGGGCATATCTGAGAAAAAGCACTTATAACCCCCTTCAACTTTCCAACATATTACCATTTCTGGAGGCGTTGCTGGGTAAGCGTGTGTTGTTTTTTTTTTCCCCCTGCTATTGCCCGTAAAGCCCGATATCCCAGACAGCAGAAGAGGAGCATTTAGTCTTGCAATCAGAAACACATTAGGGAAGCGAGGGTGAGAGGCGATGATAAATGGAGGGGTGCAATGGCAGAAATTAGTGGAGCTGTATGCAAAGCTTCCCATTTTGTCTGAAGTGAAACAAAAGGACCACCATGACAAAAGTGCCTGCCAGCCAGCACAGCGGGACAGGAGCTCGGCTGAGCGCGATCTGTGTGTGTGCTGCACGCTTTGCTGCGCTGGCACTGTGTGTCTGTGTGTGTGTATACACACTCGGGTTTGTGTGCAGGAGCCTTAAAACTCAAACTTTTATTATTTCTGTATTGGTTTGTTTGCTGGGATTTGTGCCAGATAAGTACTTTTCCCTATTAAAATCAAAGTGTAAATGGTACTGTTTGAATGGTTGGACTCGAGGCTGGGGTGCGTTTAAATTGACCGCTCGATTGTAAATGACCGCTTCCTCAGCTACTCGCTGGAGTGGTAGACCAAGGACATCCTTCCAGACAACACATTGTACTGACTGAATTCTTCCACTGGCCGTTATTATGTACAAATGTCCTTCATCTCTTTCCATTTAAATCTCTTCATGCATTATGTAGGGAAGTAAATGACATCTCCTGGAATCAATTATTTTCTTTTTGGCGAAAGGGATACGCACAATAGCTGCTGCAAAGATCTACCTTCAATAGACTGCGTTTATTTTTTTGTCTATTGTTTTTTTTTTTAATCTGTGTTTTGCATGCGCCTTAGTTGTGGAGATGTTTTTTTTGCCTAGATGAGATGGAAGCATCAGGGGGATCGAGAACCCTGTTCAGCCAATCAGCTCAGGCCCTTTGTTGTTTGGCGAGGCCACACAATCTAGGGCTGGCAGCTTGTGCCCATGAATGGTGGGCTGTCCACGCACGTTTTTATTTTATATGAATTTGCCGTAAAGGTGCACTACACATGAGAAATGCCTGAACAAATACTTCCTATGAGGAAATAAGGAGCAAATATCTGCTGCCCATTGTTTCAGTGGTGATCTCCACAAAGACTGTCTTTATTTTGATGGCATAAATATGGCTGTGTCTCTTCATCTTTGTGCAGTTTTTAATATCAATAGTTTTCCATGTCTTCCTTCATTAGCAGCATAGTGCCTGCTAAGTTATAATCATTATGTTTATTGCATTTTCCTTAAGTAGAGGGGAAATATGAAAGGTACCCTTTCCATCCAACAGGACTCCTGTACTGTGAGTCTGTTGAGAATAGCCTGACTGCTGGAAACATGGACAGCTGCTTGTTGACTGTAGCCTAAACTACAGCACACTTCTGACTTCGTGTCCAAGTGAACTTGCTCACCCTGCTCAGTGTAATTAGGTGTTGTCCTGGAATAAAATGTGGAAAGCTTTCCCACTGTAAGTGCTCTTTACTGGGGATGCAACAGGTGAAAAGGAGATAAAGCGCAGTGCGCTGGTATTGACAGCCCAGCCCAGCGGCTTAATCAAGCTTAGAAAGAGCCCACTTACCCTGTAACCGTTAGACAGCCTGCATTAGGTCTGTTCCTTGTTAGAAAGTAGCTACCGATTTCAGATAACACACCCTCATTCTGACCGTTATGATTCAGGCCCTCCAGAGCAAGCAGCACACTCTGTTTACAGCCATGCCCTGGAACGAAGAAGGAGAGAGTGTACAAACTACAGCACACAGTATACCTGGTGTGTGTGTGCCCTCAAACACAGCCTGTTCTTTAGAACAAGTAATATGTATGAACAGAGTTCATTCATTATTGATATCCACTTGTCCTAAAGCAGGGTGCAATGGTCTGGAGACTAGCCCAGAAACATTGGGTATGAGGCAGGGAATACCCTGGAGAGTAGGCCAGTCCATCATAGAGTATGGAAGGCAATGGAACAATGTGTAGAAAATACAGCTGGTTAGTTTTTGTTTGTATGTTTGTGAGTTATTTCTAGCAAAACATTATTAGTACTTAGATCAAGTCATTGTTGTGTCAATATTATATATGTGTATTATATTTTGTTGCTGTCTAAGTGGTCCACATGTTCCCATGAAATGGTCACGGTTTGTCATCAGCTCGCCGATTGTCTCTGTCCTTGGTGCATTGTTTGTGGTGTGTACATATCCAGTTGGACTAGTGCTCAGTTCATGCTGTGCCTGCTTGGCTTGGGAAAGAGGAGCACCCCCCTTTGACAAAAAACATTTTCAACTGTGTTTTCACTTTAAACATGTGTCCTAATCCAGTGGTGGCTACTGACAGCAGAGAGTACATCACTTGTCCCAGCAAGTTTATACTTTTGAATTACTGAGTGATAAATGTGAAACGGTTAGCTTTTTTATGTAAAAAAAAATATTTGTGGAGTTGCATTTAAAACTCACAATTCAGTCAGTCTACATCAATTTTACATTGCGTGTTTATGCTATATAGAATATAATTTTTAAGTGTAGAAAAAGCTCCAAAGCTTGTAGTTTGACGTTTTTTTTGTATCATTACCATCGTCACTGCTATCGGTTTGCCCTGTAACATTTGCACTGTCATGTTGCTCTGCATCTGTCCTGCACTTGACACCTTGTCCCCCACCGTTCCTAACACTCAAATATTGCACATAACCTAAAGTGTGTACTGTAAATACCCATTCATTTATCGGTCTATCTGTCTGCAGTCTGTCTTTAATTTTATGTAGTATGTGGGGAGAGGGAGGTGTTTGGATATGGTTAAAGTCCCAAAAAGTGTAATTTAGTATATTTTTTTTACTGTGGTGCTGTAATAGTACTGCATTGTATACTAAAGTAACACTTTCATAATTTAATGCATGATGAACATGCAGTTTGCCTAATAAAATGAAATGAAGTCAGTACTCTAACTGAAACATATAGTAAATTATATGCAAAAAGCATATAAGGAGCCAATAACACCCATGTACGACTTGATCAGAATACCACTTCAAGGGGATTAGGGGGTCCTGTGTTGCCTTCATGGAACTTAGAAAGGGCACAGTATCAAAATTATTAATATATTGTCCATTAATTAAGGGATTTTAATAAAATCACTTATTTTTCATATTTTCCCTTATGCTTAAAATGTTTTTTTTTCTTTTCAATATTTTTTCAATTTTTTTTCTGCAATGGTTTCTGATCAAGTTCCACAAAATGGATGATGGACTGTGTCTGTCTGCCTGACTGTCTGCTCATTATAGTCTTTATTGTCTTTACTTATAAAAACTAAAGTACTACCACCATATATGTTGTTGCCCACATGCGTGGTCTTCTGTATTGTCCTGTGTCATGATACTGTCTTTTCAGTGTTTTGTTCACTGTGGTCTACAAGAAACTACATTTCATTCTGTCTTGCACATCTTTATAAGTGCAGAATGACAAAAAAGTGAACCTTGAACTTTGATTTTTGGTAAAATGAATTAGAAGCTGCATTAAGCTGTGAATTATTGAAACCAGTGTGAAGTCGGCATATCAATAGTTAAACTGCTGTGAGTATTTATGTGTCCGTCTGTATGTGATTGTGCCACTGCGTATTGCTGTACAGGTACATGAGTATGTCTGTCTGTCTGTGTGTGTTCGTTTGTGCATGCTGGCATGCTCAGTCCCACTTCTGCATGCGTGATAGGAGTTTTCACAGCCGGGGCAGGATCAAGAGAAGCCCTTTTCCCCTGCTGTGGCACCAGTGTGCGATGGTCGTGTGTCCCCACAGGGTGCTCCTTCATAGAGCTCTAAAGGTCAGCCTTTTCCACTCCTTATTATTATTATTTCTTAGCCATGGAAAGTTGGCAAATGTGCAGGAAACTTGGCAGCATGTGTACATATTTTCCTGTTGAAATATGCAATATTAAGAAAAAATGTTTATTATTGTTTAGCATGACCCTGAGATTGTTCGGTATGATTGCACGAATGCTGCTGTGTGGAGCTGGTGCCTGTAATAATTTGAGCAAAGACGTAGTAGTGATGGACAGCAGTGATCAGATGGGCAGCTCTGTTACTAAGTTCTTAGCTACAGCCACGCTGTGTCTACAAAAACAGTTTTTGGGAAATTAATTTGATACTGCATGTTGTTAAAATGCTTTTTAAAATTTTTTAAACATTAAATAGTTATTTATCTGGGCTATTCCTCAAAAGCATATATTTACCCTCTTTAAGCTCAGTAAATAGTCTATTATGAAGTTGTTCTTTAGGCAGTTTAAGAGATATGAGTTCCAAGGCCCTGGAGTTGAAATGAGTTTCTATGTCTTTTGGCAGTGACTTACTTTTTTGTTTTAATAGTACGTTCTGTTTGATTATTTTTTCATCCAGCTATTCATTTTCTCTTTCAGCTTATTAAGATGAGGGTCCTAGTGATAGTATTTTTGTTAATGGAAGATGTGTTTTTGCTGTTAAATCACAGAAATTGAAAGCAGGCCTTCTCAATGACTCTTCCTTCTCTCAAGCCCTCTATTGAATACACCAGGTTGCCATGGCAGTGTAATTCAAAATCATTGTCTTAAACAAGTGTTAAAGTAACTATTCATACTTCTGCCCTGATATTATTTTTTTCTGCCTTTACTTCCTATCTAAAAAAATCTCTTCTTAGCTCATTGGATAAGGATTGTTTTGGAGGGGTTTTGTTGTTCCCCCCTCCACCCTTTCAGTTCAGCCTGGTGCAGAAACCCAGTTTAATAGTTCACTTGAATCTTAGGGGATTCATCATTACATATTTACTGGCTGCGGCTGATATAGCTGTAAGGTTTTATCATTTCCCATTGATCTATTGCGCATGTTCGCTTCCGAGGTTACAGGACGTGCTTCTATTTGCATAAGGCCCTGGGCAAGGTTCTTTCTAGCATTGATTGGCCTGTCCAAGGGAGCCCGGTGCGCTCTTGCATTGATCACTTTTGTTTTTCCCCGAGTCAGTGCTACCCAGAGTTCATCTCGAACATTTCAGACCAGGGGAAGTTAAAACTTTACCGCCAATATCTTAATAATGCTACACTTTCCCCCACGCCAGTGGAGGAGAGTCTCTCTTGTTCTCCCTCCTTCATATAGTAGTAGCTCTCCACTCGGTCTGCCAAGCTTAAGCCGAGAGCCAGACAACACACGCACGCACATGCTCACACCATCCAATACATCTTTCCATACCTGGGTCGCAGAGAATCATCAGGCTTGCAGCTAAAATCGAAGTGAACGCACCAGCCTCCCTACTCGAGAAGTCAGGGTTCCACAGTGTGCAGAGAGAAAAATATATATCTGTATCTTCCAAAATATGAAAGGCTTTCTCTGCCTTTGTGGTGTCTGCTTTTTTCCTTTGCCTTCCTCATGTCAGAGTAGCGCTGCCTGCCTTCAAGCCATCCTCATCCTCCCATCTCACAGAGCTGCACTCGGGCAGGCCATTCAACAAAGCCTGGCCTGTTTTCCAGACCTTCGCCGGAGTGTCTGAGGCCAGCGTGCCTCGTGCTAATTTGAGCTGCGGATGAGGGGGTTCTGCTGCTGCCCGTGACCTGTAGTGCGAGGGGGCTTGGGCAGCCCTTTGTTCTGGGTGTGAACTCGTTCACGGCCTCGCCTTGCAGCCGCCAGAGACACTACACTCACAGCCTTGGTGCCTGGGAGACCTGCATCATTCCTCCCCTCAGAATGGCTGCCTTCAGTAAGCTCCACGTTCACGAGAAATAATCAGTCCATAAGTGTCGGGAGCACACTTCAGGCAAAATACGCTGGGGTCCAAACTATGAGGTGGTGGTGGTGGGGGGGGGGTTCTCATTTCATAGCTAAAGAAGGGCAGAAAACAGACTTCTCCCATAAATGGCTTTGAAAAGCCCAGGCTTTATCACCATATTTCCTTATGGGAATGCAGCTAATTAAATAAATATATTGTTGCATATTTTAAAAATAAATTGAAGTCAATTGGGGTTGCCAATTCTTGCAGGCATTGCTCAACATCAAAATAGAAATAATAAATCCGCTTTACCCAGCAAGTGAGTGAAACGATATCTTTCGGGGGGGAAGGCAGCTGAAAGCGAATCCCGGGGGGGGTTGTTTCGCCCGCACTGTGCAAATGTCACTGAACTTGCTGACTTTTGGGCGACTTTAGCTCCCTCTCCCACTGTGTCTGTCTCTCGGCTCCCATCTGCAGCGGCAGTGTTTGTTGAATGTAGGGAGGGCCACTTGACAGTGTTTGGGTGGATTGTGTTCTTCCTTCTCCGAATCATGCAGTTGACTTACTTTGGCTACTTTATGTGTGAAAGGCACCGAAATGAGTTTTATAGTGTCAATATGTGCTTTTTTTCCCATGAACCAAGCAAAATTGGAAAGAAAAAAACATTTAAAGAATGAATATGCTTTTAAAAACCTTTTTTACGTGCTAGTACCAAGTTTTAGCTGCAGCTCCTTTCCCATTTCATGAGTGTCTTGTTTGCATTGATTAGTAGTCAAATGCATGTTTGAATTTTTTATGACTTTTTTTAGGTGTTTTTTAGTTATGTACCCACACTAAAACACTCGGTTTTTAAGTTCGGAAAGCTGACACTGAAAAGAGATGAACTGTTTTATGTGCCATTTTAAGGTTTTATGTGCTGTGAAATATAGTGAGGTTTTGAAGAGGGGAAGTAAAAAAAAAAAAATCACATCCCTGGCTTGTAGCATCAAGCTGCTCTTTGATGTCATAGCTGGCTTTAAGCTGAATATGGGATTGAAAGGAACGCTGCCCTTATTTCACGGTGGGTTTCTAAGAGGTCTCCTCTGTCCGAACAAGGGGTGGAAGTGGTCAATCACAGTGGTTCAGTTAGGAGGCCCGGACTGGGATGCTGGGCCCAGCCTTGTGAGGGTGATGCAGTCGTGTTTGCAGCTGGTGCACTTTGGGATGTTCGGGGCTGCCACTGAAAGAGAGGTCTTGGGCCGACTGCTGGGCCTCTGTACTGCTTTCGTTCGCCCTGCGCCTCCTGCCTTATGCATTCAGCAGTTCCCTATTAGACGTCTTCACAGTGAGTGATTCTTCTGGACTCTCTGACATCCGCTTTCATGCATGGCCTGTTACTGCGAGCCCATATATTTTTTCCCCTCTCCTGAGCCGAGAGCCTGGAACATTAAAAACATCTTGGCTGTGTCAGAAATCTTTTAATACCCCCACCCCCACCCCCCACCACTGGCAGTGCTCCGGAGTCACCCCCCACCCGCTTGTCCCTCACACTAGCACCCGCCCCTATCCACACACAGTAGTTTGTCCACACACACACATTTCTGACATATGATGCCACAGCCCTGAGGACTTAAGGCTGCTTTGCTCTGACTTTCAGCTCTTCTTCAGGGGGCAGTACTGTTTGATTCCATTGCGGGTCTCATTGATGAAAACACTAGGGGGCACTGCCTATCCTTTGTTTTCTTTTTTCGCGCTGAAGCGGACTGTTGGGTGTTTGTTAGTGTACGCCTTCCCTGCCCCATGTGTGTTTGCGATGGTGAGGTGGGGGTGGGGGAGAGGGAATTCTCTTGTCTGATTTCTGTAAATCTGCATTCATGAATAATGCATTTCCTATTAAGACACCCATGTGCAGTTAAAGCAGCTTGTGAGTTTGTTTCTCGTCTAAAGTCAACATTCTCTGTTTGGCTAATGACGACGGGGGAGGGGGGGTTACTCTGTATCACCTACGTTCACAACCAATGTAAAAGCCCCCTCAGTTTAAACAGTGACTTTTTCTTCTATTGTTCATTCGCACGTCTCCAAGCTACGAGTCCTGCAATGTTTCGCTCACCCTTACGATGAGGCTGGTTGACCCACGCATACTTCTGCCTCTGTCTTGGAACCCGGGTCAGGCAACAAGAACAATTGAGGATAAGTTAACAAAAGACATATAAGGACTTACGAAGGCATCTTCATTTTCAGTCTTTGGAATGAATTGTTTGCAAAAAGAACTCTACATCTTGTAGGGTAGTGTTGAGTCAAGCTATAATAAAGCTTCTATGAATTTTTAGCAAACCGTGCATACTTCTTTATATCTGTTAAGGATGATTTGACGAGTTTTTTTTCCAACAATAGTAAATTAGGCACTGTTTTAGAAGGAAATCTGATGAGATAATTTTGAATTATTGATTGCTTGATTGTCATTTCAGAGGGTAGAAGGAAAGTCTCGACACATTTGATCCAGTTAATTGGCAGATGCAGACGAAGGCCTGAGCAAGCGCTGTTTGTGTTATTGTGCCGAACAAAGCGGACCGAGGAAGTGTGACGCGCTCTCCTCGTGCCGCTGAATTGGTGGCAGTGGCGGAGAGCGCAGACCAGAGTGACAGCATAATCACTGCGTTCCAACTTACCTTTATCGCAGAATAAAATGTCTTTCGCCATTAGAAACTGGTAAATAAAATGTTTTCTTTTCAAATGGCGTTGACAAAGCTAATAATTACCATACTCTGTCAGAGGGCTGACAGTTTTTAATAGTTGAGAAGGTAATTTCAGGATAATTCTGGGAATTTTGGGGGGGGGGAAAGGTCATTTTGGCTTTTTTCTACTTGTTTTCCTCTTGTAGATGGTGGAAATAAAATTATGGAGCAACGCTGTCTTTTCAAAGAATAATGTTCAGTAATTAAAAACAATCATTTTTATTCCATGCTACTTATTTTGCACTCAAAGCTGGATTTCATTAAAAGAGGAGCAAAGCTACAGTTTTTCTGTGTTTTTCTTCCTCCTTTATTTCGCACAGTTTTGTCCTATTTAATCAGTTTGCAGTAAAGTGCGTTAATTGAAACAATGTACTTACTGCACAATTCTTTTTGTGTACTTTGAACAATTTAAGAAAGATCACTTTAAAGGTTGGCTATATTTTATTATAGAAGGTTATTTTATGTTTTGAGGAAAGCAGTGTTTATGCTCTTTTTTAGCCACTTGTGAGGTTCAGTTATGCTGTCCAGATGAAGTAAGTGTCATACGGAAAGCAGAGAGGGCAGTTAGGTGTGAGCTGCCCGAGATCCCTGCTGAGTGCCACTTCACACTGAAAGGCTGCTTGTTTTCATACAGCTGCACTGTCAATGCTGAATAATATTTCACGTATTTCCAAATATTATTCACTTTGATTGCTTTAGTATTATTACTATTTTAGTAACAACAATAATAATAATAATAATAATAATAATAAAAATAATAGTTTTTGTTATTCTTTTTATTATTATGCTAGTAAAATAGCTATGAGCCTTTTTGCCCTTTTTTGGGTGCTGTAACTATTGTATTATTAATAGTAATATTAGTTAATAAGCCAGTTGTAATATTAACCATTATTATCACTGCCAATGATCATAGCAGTAACAATAATTGCAATCATGATAATCATAATACCATCAATATTTAATAAAACAAGATTGCTTCTTTCATTTTCTTACCAGGATGTAACAACATTTCTCTAACATTATATTACTAAATATGGCAGTCTTTTGATTTATTTAATAAATGAATGTAAAGAATAATTTTCCTACTCTAGTATTTCATTAATTTAGATAATGTCTACTGGATCCATTTAATTTCCTCTTTACTCCAGCTACAGACAGAAACATGTGAATCTTGCCTTCTTTAATTTAAAAGTTTGATTAGCTCTCTGACTTAAATTCATTGTAACATTTAATTTCTAGGTTGTAGCCAAAGATCAGACATGAAGGGTGCTTATTAAAAAGGTATGAAATCAAGAAATAATCAGCAGTTTTTCTGGTTAAATATGTTAAGTTTCTTTCTCCATAGTTATGAATATTTCACATTTTCCTTCTCGTTTTATCATACTAATTAATCGGTCTCTGGCTTGATAGCACATCACCTGTGCATGAAAGAGATTGTGGTATCATGTGTTATATTTAGTATGGTATAATTTGGAAAGTTTTATTTTGTGGGTCAAGAGGTCTTTCAGCGATCTGATTATTGCCAAGTTGTAATGGGTTTTTTTCTTGTCCTTTTCCTGGTCAAAATGTAGCTGTCGGCTATGGGGAGTTAATTTCAGAATGTTATACATTTTCCCCACTTCCAGCAGCTTTTTCCACAACCCACCATAGTCCCGGAAAGAGTGCACAGGGACTGAGTGGCTGTGGCCTCGTGATCAGCCCAATGCGGTGTTGAGACAGACACTTGTTACAGGTAGCCAGGGCACTTCTCTCGTAATAACAAACTTCTCCCTTTACCTTCGAAAGTCAATGTTCTGTTCCAAGTTCACATCCCGATTTCACTTCTTGTCCTCAGCTGGAAGTGAACATGCATGTCTCAGCAGTCCAGGAAGAAGTGTGTGGGTGAGAGAGAGAAAAAAACACCTGAGCTGAGCTGTCATGGCTGGACCTTTCCACTCAGTACTTGGTGCTCGAGTGTGAATCAATAGAGGAAACTCCTTGAGGACTTTTTGACACTGCTGTTTTGTTGCATGTTTTTGTTCAGGGCTCTGTTAGGTGAAACGCTAAAAAGACGGAAACCATCACTGCCACTCAGAAACAGGTTTTTTTAGGAAGTGACATTGAATCCTGTGGGGTGTATAGTGTGCCCATTCGTTTTCCCTGTCTTGTGCAAACACAAACCACATGTACAACTGCTCAGCGTAGCTGGAGTCTGCAGCAGAGCGGACCTCGGACAGCAGTGACCTGTGTTTGTTTGCCTTTTTTAATCACAGCTAACGCAGCAGAATGGCGGTAGTTGTCACCATGCTCTTTCACCGACAGACTCTACTGTGTGTCATTATCGTAATTGTTGTCGTTTGTGTGCCCTGACCTTGTGTCCCATGGAGGCCAATGGAGGAATGCGCCTGAGTTATGGCGGCAGGGGACCCTTGAAAGGGCACTGCCAGTGACTCGGGCTGCTTTTCCAGCTGGGAGTCAGTGATCCAAAACTCCGCTAAAACAGGGTCATCTGCGGTGTGTACTTAAAGCGTGTCACTTCAACCTGCTCCAAAGCACTTGCGGCTATTATTATATCTTATAAATCATTAAGAAACTTTAATTATACTAAAATTTCATGGAAGAAATGTGTGAGATGACACATGGGAAGGAGAATTTAATGGGCCAGCAAGTCCCAGCACTAAAAGGGAAAAATATTGAGGTTAGGTTTCTATTTTACGGCAGTGCCGAAGGGATGGGGGACTGGGGATGACGGTGTCAAGTCTGGGCTCACCTGTTTGCAAATGATTTTTCTTTATTTCATTTACAAGAACAGACAATTTCAAAGGTAACAAGATTTTAAAAAAGGCAATTTTTTTAAACCGTTTGCATGTAATGAGCATGTGTTTTTCAATTTAATGCCAGTTTATTGGCATGTAGTGACTTCTTTATGTATGTATTTTGTCATTTAACATCTGGGGGAGGTGTGTTGTTGGAGTATTTCTAAATGAGGGAACATTTTAACCAAAATTGCAATGGAAAATGCAGTAAGAGTTACAGAAAGTGTGTGTTACTGCACTGAAAGCAAGTGTGCAGAGAAATACATGGATACAATAAACAAAAAAGGTTACAATGATCTAAGTAATTTGAGATTACTGGTTGTCAGTCTGCCACACTTGGGAAAACTGTTCCAAGCCAGAAAGTTTCGTTTGCTTCACTTTTTTTTCCTTGCTTGCCTCATTAACTTAAATTAATACACTAACTCTTCATGTTTACAAAAAAATAAAAACAAAGAAATTATTAAAATAAGTTAAAAAAATTGTTTCAGTTAAAGATTAGACCAAATAAAACACCAAGTTAGATGATATAGAGGCGCCAGTGATGCAGTGACACTTAGCCTTCAGGATGACCCTTTGTGTGCTTGAGTGGGATTTGAAGAGAGGAGGAGGATCCTGCTACCCCAACCCGTCTGTAGGCTGAGGGCCGGCGCCTCGTCCATCCATACATGCCTGGTGCAGAATGGCACGATCACCTCAGCTTCACCGTTTCCTTCCTGAGAAAAAGATGATCATTTTGTGACCACTAAGCAACGATTGTCTACAGGGTCAATACTCGATGGGTGTCCCCCGCCCTTGCCTTGTTATTCGCTTTTTCCACGGACATGCATGGGGAGATGCGCACGTCTCCGACGCGTTTCCTGGCACGCTGTTCCTTATCCTGTGCCTTTGTTTTCCAGGGCTTTATTTCAGCCCACTCTTTTCTGCTGTGTCAGTAAATATTTACCCGGCTTCCTTTTCCTAGTGGCCCCCGCTGACGTTGTTGTAGAAAGTTACCCTCCCGTCCCATTTCCGGCTTGTCAGTCATTGGAGCATACTGGAGCCCCATGAGTCCCCAACCCCCACCTGGGCACCAGCAGTCGCCACCACCTCTCTGTGCACGTGGCACCCTGCTCTGGGGCAGGAAAGGAAGAGGAAGTTATTGCTGCGCCCTCCTGGTCACCCTGGCCAATAAATCATTGCCGACCCGGGTCTGCTAACGGGTGGATCAGGAGAATTATGTCCCATAAATACACATGATCGAAGCCGTTTTTCGAGGCGTATGCACTCACTCACTCACTCGTGCGTGCACACACACACACACACACACACACAGAGAGATACAGACACTTGCACATTTGGAGTCCCAGTGGCTCCTTGTCAGCCAGTGGATAGGGTTTCCTTCCTGCAGTCAGACAAAGGATGCCAGGGACCCGTGGTCCACGCTTCAAAGCTGGGAAAGTGCGAGTGTTTTGCTGGCGCGCGGTGCGTCTGCTGGTGTTTTCTCAGCGGGGGCAGCCGGAGGCCAGCTCCCCTGGCTGCGCGTCATGAGTGGCCTGTGGCAGGTTGTGAGCTGCCCCACGCTTCCCCTCTCTGTCCAGGGTCAGCGTCACTCATAGCAAAGATGTGTTTGGCCTACTGCCACCCAGCACCCCGCGCCATTATACACTGCACACTATGGTACAGGGAAGTCCAACTTAACCTCAAGTCAGTAGTGAGGATGGAAACATTACAGAGGCTGTGCATGACTGTTTGTCACCCTGCAGCACAGTTAGCATGTGTTCATCATAAACATAATTGCCACCTCACTCTGTGACACATTGCAATGTAGACCATTGATGCATTTTAGGCTCTTTTCATAAATGGTGGCACTGATTTTTAGTGGTTGTATGTAGCAGTGTGGTTTGGGAGTGATGGCAGCCAGTCTCTCGTCTATTGCTCATTGCTGATCACCTTATCGATCATATTGGCAGAATGGACTGTCTTAGATTTCGGCCCCTTTTGACATAATCCCTTACATGTTAGCAGCAGACGGGATTCTAAACAACAACAGCAAGTGTTAGTGCTCCATAAAAAAGTTTAGACAATAACACTATACATAAATATGATGCTCCTCTTTCGTAATTGTGGTATTTTGTGTTGATGACGGGCTGGTAAGCAGAGTCGCCTGAAACCCCAAGATGTTATTAATCTTTATTCTTCCACACTCCCTGATTTGTGTGTTCATATTTCCCCAGAGGGACCTCATTGTGGATTATGATTTAGTCTTACCTAATTATCTAGTAGTGTTCAGTAGCTTTGACACCTAATTGTCAGTTCACTCACTGATGGCCTGTATTATTCTGGGTATTTTTACTTTTTTCAGTGGGAATACTAGCTGTAGTAGTTCTGAAATTACAAAGTGTCCTCACAGCAAGAAATCTTAGGAACAGTGTCCCTATCATGCGTCTTTAAAGTTTACAATGAAACAGCAGGTGGCATAGTGGTTACTGGACTTGGACATTGTAGGTTTGTATCTCCTGCTGTAGCACCTTTGAACAAGGTACTTACCCAGAAAAAACAAAGCTTTTGAGCTTGAGATTGAGCTTTTGTCTCAGAAAAAAATGATCCAGATGTATAATTGGGGAAATAATTTTAGGCAGGTTAGTACTGTAAGTCACTTTGGAGAAAAGCATTGACTAAAAAGTAAAAAACTTTTTTTCCTATTTTTACGCTATTTTTTTTGGTGAGGTGGGCGGGGAACTTATAGCTCTCATACCTTTGTGTACCTGTAGCCCGTATCAGAAGTGTGTCTTGGGCCAGCTGGTCAGAAATAGCCTTTCTACTTCTTATTTAGTTGGGTTTTCTCCTGATTGTCAAGTTTCCTGGCAACCCTACTTTCCATAGAATACTGTATAAAAAAAAGGCAGCCAGAAGGGAAAAAAAGACATTCATCGGGAGCAAGAAGATACATTTAGAGCAGGAAGGGTACTCTTAGCTCTTCAGTTCTGATACAGGATCTAATCCCGTTCAGACAGCCATTTTACACAGGCTCCTTCCATAGTTCCTGTTCACCATTTCAGCATTTCAGCAAGTCACTGAGCTTGGAGCAAAATCTTTTATTACTGTGATTTTCACTGCTTGGAAAGGAGAGAACAACATTCTGGTTTGAATAATTTCTTTCCTAATTTGGATATTTAATTATCTAAAAAAGGAAATTATCTCTGAATGAAACCTGATTGTGGAGCACTGTAACATTTATGTTTTGTTTCATGTTTTTCATTAGTTTTTTCCCTTTAGTCCACACCTTCTCAGGACTGTACAGATTTACCCATTTATAACGCTGAGTATTTGTTGAATAAATTCAGGTTAAGTATCTTGCTCTTAGTCTTAAATTCCTTAATCAGTACACCAGGTGCTGCCAGTCTTCATGGACCCCAGATGATTTGTGCTGTATATTATTACAGATTTCATTACGGTATTACTGAAGCATTCAATCTTTGCTTAAGGAAGTCCTGATAATGTTTGACAGCTGGTGTTAGGAATGCCTGCACTCAAAACACAGTCTAAATGTCACCTTTGTATTTAATTTGCATTCTTGTTTATGAGTAACTTACATTTGGAATTCTTATCTTCAGAGCGTCTCACTTCAGAATAAAACAATCTAATTGATTTACATGATGTACTGTAATGCTGGAGTTTAAATAATTATGTTTGCATCTTCAGATTGACTTTTGACGAAAGAGAAATTTTTGACCAATTTTTTTTTGTTCTCAATATTCTTATAGAAATGATTTTTTAATGCTGGTATATCCTTCAAATAATTTGGCCTTATCCTCAGATAAATGCTTTGAGCATTTAACTGGGTTTAGGGTTTTTGTAAGAATCTTTTTCAATCACACTGATGTGGATTCCAGTGAAAATGCGTTTCACCTGCAACAGGTGATGAGAAATTGTTCTCTGTGCTCCGGCTGCTGCACCCGGGTTAACAGTGCATTCCTGAGGGCATTGCAGCTTTCCTCCCACACTGCCTTGGGCTCTGGGGGCAGGGGTTGCAGGCTACACATCGGTAGCCCAGTGTCCAGCTCCCCGCTCGCCCCGACCACAGCCAGCCCCACCACATCTGCTCCAGCTGCTCTTTGGCTGTCACGGCTCTCCATCCATGTCCGAGGAGCTAACCCCCCATTGGGGCTGCAAACCCACCACCGGTTGCACCTCTCCTCACAGATGCTTAAGCACAAAGACGAAAGGGCACAAGTTAAGACAGCAAATGCCTCAACATCTGTCTCCGTTGGTTTTGTGCAACAAGTAGTTCCACATGTTCCTGCGAAGGAACCCTGATGGAAACAGCTGCCTTGATTTCTCTGCACATTTTCAGGCTATTAAGAGGCTTACTTAAAACACGGTCCTGCTAATCCAGGAATGTTTTATATGGACAAACTCTGAATGGAATTAAGTCATTGTCATCACTGTTTCTACACTACATATTTAATGCTTTTACTGTGGCATAAAAAAGAATTTCTGTTGAAATTGTATGTGAATTTCAGATTTGAGAGCTGAACTGTGGTGAAAAACATATGGTTGCAGGTCTGGTTGGCCCATCCAGTCAGATCCCCTTGCAATGTTGGCTTTTACGGACTGAAAATGCTCCAGGCTAGAGAAGTTTAAAGCTCCCTTCTTCTTCTTTTCATGTTGGTAGAGTTGTTGCAGTGATAACTTTGGCTCAGACCACTCAGAATAACCTTTCAGAATAGTTCAGACAATTTCAGGTCTTCTGCTTAGATTTAACTAAATGATAACTGTCATCTGAAAAGTTAATCTGATGAACTGAGGTTGTTCTTCCACTGAAGTCCCCCCCCACCCCTGTTTAATGGGTCAGTGCATCCATTGTCATATATTTTTTTTAAGTTTTAGTTTTTATTTTATGTATTCATAATCATTTGGTTATAGAAGGAATATAGAATGTATTAAATATTTATCGATTGTTCAGAAAATTTGGATAGATGAAATGGTACATGTTGAAAGAGATCAAACATGGCTGTTTCTTTTATAAAATTATTATCAATTGTATGTATTGTGCTGTATACATTTACTCTTTTTTGTAATGACTAAAGAAACATTTCTGTAAGGTGTCATATGTGCACCCTGGGATGTGATCATGTCTTCATACCGTACAATTTCCTGTACCGGTTAAGAAAGGAGTGACCTTCTGGCAAAACATGGCTGACTGATGCCTTGCTGAGTTTGAGAATGTTGACTTAGCCATCCCCAAGGCCACGCAGAGCATGCGGAGGAGGTGGAGTAGTTGGAGGAGACGCAGGAGGAGAGGGCTGCGTGGGCGGCAGGGTCCTTCCCCAGGAAGACGCTCTGGAGGAATGCTTATCGGCTTGATGATATATTAGTCCTTAGCACCTTAATAGATTCCATTTATCTCTATACACTCCCACTTTAATTTAACCAGGGTTTGAAGATGTATTCAAATGCCCATAGACACTGATATACAGAGGAGCCCGGCTGTGTGCCAATAAAACGTACTGAGTAAGTGAATGTTAACCTATTGCTGCCAGCTTGTTACTTTTTTCTCTCTTTTTATAGACTGTATGTGAAGCTGCCACACATTTTTTGTTGTTCTCATTCTTTTGAGCTGGAGAAATTGCTTGATACTCATTCATTTCAAATTATTGTTTGCTACTGATAGGTGACATTCAGCAGAGAATGTGCAGTGCTGCCTTATGTTTAGAGGTTAGTGGCTGGATTCTGACAGCGAAGGGAAATTATTTAAATGAGTGTTCTGGACATAAGTGATCGGTTCTGTCCTGCAAAAGAGCATCAGACCAAGTGGATGAACACAGTGCAGCTAAACTTAGGTGTGTTGGCTTTGAGTTACCGGAGAGCTTCTTAAACTAGAACACTAGACTGGAGAGATTTCCACTTCACAACCCTGCAATGTAGAGGGTCAGTGTTCAGAGTGCCTGTGTGACAATATACACATTCTGTTTTTGTCCTGTTTTCCCTCAGCCCACCCATAAACCTCTCCGAGATGTATAGGTCATGCTTCTCCAATGAAACTGAAATGGTTCAGTAGGCCCCTTTTTGCAGCGGTCCTCAGTAGCGTGTAAGATGTGTGTGTACGACTAACCCATCTCTGCCTTTTGCCCTCTCACACATGTGAAGTTGGACAGCAGAGTGCAGAATTACCCTCCTATTCTCCTCTTCCAGATGATCCAGCGTGAAGCGGAGGTGAAGAGCCGGGTGCGTGCAGTTGCCATGACTGACTCTGTTCACAATGTGTGGCACCAGGAGGCTGGAAAGTCCATCCTGGACTGGATGCAGGAGGTAGGTTCGCCTCACCAGCCCCCAGCACGAACAGAGCTCAGTGATCTTATGATCCTTTTAAAGTGCAGTGACGAGTAGGGCTGAAGGCCACTAATATACAGTAACCAGAGAAACCTGTACATGCTATCAAATATTTTATGCCACTCTACCTCACATTCGATGTCCCCCACCTTGCTTTTGGGTAGCAGTAAATGTGTGAAACCTGCTGTCTGCTTTGTACTGCTGCTCTGTTGGTGCGGCTGCTTTATTTAGTTTGTGCCCTTTATGTAGTGACCTCGGGTCTGCCTCCTCCAGCCGTGGACAACACCTGTGATCACTCAATATGCACATAAATTGGCGAAAGCAGATCCCTGGCGATGGCTTTGTGGGAGCCAGAGATGCAAATGTCACACATAGAATATTTGTCTCAGCAGTAGACCATCCAGTTGTTGCAAAAAATTTTTTTGTTTCATTCACTGCATTTTTTTTTTTAAGATGTCTGTGTCCAGGCCTTAGTGGGCAGCGCCGTGTACATTGGGACTCAAGGTTGTGATGGCCTTCTTCTGTTACTGGATTTCCTGTTTCTGATTCCTCAGAGAGAGGACTGCAGCGTGGCATAATTAGAACATTAAGTGATTTCTATTTGTGATGAACAATAAATCTGTAATAACCTTCCACTTGTAGCTTCGTGAAGGATAACCTGAAAGCAGCTACCGTGTTAAGCCCCAGCCCTCCTGTACTTCTCCACACTGGCGCCTGTTGTAACCACACGCATGCAAACAGTCATTGTCACCTGTTCAGCTGCCACATGCACACGGAGTGGGCATGTGAATGTAGGACAGCTGAATGGAAATTTGGGACAGGCGGACTGTCTGCCATCATGTTAATTTGTTATATAATGCAAGGATGGATAGGTCATAATTATATGGGAGCTTTAGGACAGAGGAGTAATTTATTCTTTTCTTTGTTGATATATTACGCCATGTAATTTTGTTCTTATGGAATATAAGTGTTCGAGGATGTCCCTGATCCCATCTTTAAAATAGTTTTTAACCTCTTGTGCTTGGCTTAGCTTGAGAGAATATCTTTTACATTCAAGCTGAGCTAACTGCTGCTCCCCCACTGTTAAGATCACATTTGGATTTTTTTCTATACATTTCTATACTGGTGCATTATTCAGGTTCAGTGCTAACTTTCCTTTATCAGCGCGTCCGGGCAATCACCCAGCAGGTCTCCGAAGGTAAAGCAACACCTCTGGCGGTGGGTGTGCTGGGTTTCCAATTCTCCCTCCATCCTGAACCCTGTCTTGTCAGACTTCAGTAATTCTGCTCTTAAGGGTTGAGGTTATTGGATTTCGGGGTGAGCTGAGAGCTGGTTTGATTTAGAGATCAGCGCGTGCTGGGACAGGTGATACGGAGATAATGGGTCAGGCAGCGGCCGGGTGACGTGGCCCGTGGCTGCAGAGAGGTCCTCTCTCATGCAGACGGGAGAGATCAGGTCACGAGCACGATGGATTAAGAACAGCCACATTAAGTCAGTCAAAAAACTCCAGAAAAGTTAAACAAAGAATATGTTTGGCCTACAGAGTGCACAATAAACATGTAAATAGTGCAAAGCTCCATGTTCCTCACAGAGATGATCCTTGTGAGCAAAGTGCACTTTGCACCACACTCCTGCTTCCCAGCCTACAGGAGATCAGCTCTCATCAGATGATGCCTGGGTTAATCTGATTAAATTACCCATAACCCATTATCTTCTTAACAGATTAACTAAGATCAAAAACTGACTTTTTTACTGATCATATTTAATTTTGTACATAATTTTGGATCCATAGCATTTCCTTTCTTCTTCTGGTTGTTTTTTTACTTCTATAATTTTGTTTTTTTTTATCATATTACTGTCAGTAATTGTTACAGTCGATAGTGAAAGTCTGCAAGAGCAGCAGCATTAGCTCCGACCGCTGTTTAGTCATGTTGCCTCTTTCCTCAATGACATTTATGAGGTTTTGGAATCCAGTGGGAAGAAGAACGATGAATGTGCTGAATGCAGGCATGGCAGAGCGCTTCAGGTAGGAGGCTTCCAGCTCTGCTGGCCAACACCTGTCCGTCGTTTATGTTCTCTTACGGGATGATTATGATAGCTGTTAGCATCCCACTAAGCCGCAGCATCATCCAGTTCCCCAGCAGGTTCCTAGGCCTCCATTGCCATATGGTCTGATTACTAGCAATGATCACGTGATTCAAAGCGCTGATTTTGTGAGGGTTGTTGCTCAAGCCATGTGCCATAACATTTAAGAGCTCTCACAGTGTAGTTCCCACTGCTACCATTTGTTTTGATGACGATTTTGTGACTGTCCATCCTCAGTCACTGCTTCTTGGTTTAAGAATCCCAGGTTTCTTAGGCTGTTTGTTCAGAAGTGGACTCTTGGCTGTGTATGAATTAATGTTGGAGGGCGATGGGTTTGTTTTCCACTGTGGAATCCTTCTCTCCTTTTTCTTTGTTGACTTTTTTGTTATTATCTTCTCACTTGTGGTTCAACTCATGTATACAACTGGATGTTTCAACTAAAGAATGCTCATTCTTCAATAGTACTCAGTGATGCTACAGTAGTGCCGCCAATAGGCGTCATACAAAACCATACCTACCTGTTGTACCAGTGTATTTACTGAACAATGTGCTAATTGCAACAGTTTCTATTATGTCCTTCTGTTAGCTGCTTTTTGTTCTGTCAATCCATAACCTATCTGCTTCTGTGTTGATCATCAGCAAGCATCTCTGTATGAAGGCATAGGCCCAGGCTGTAAAAGGATCTGAAGTGAAACAGGGCCATGGTTTGATGTTGTCCACCCTAGCAGTCTGTTTTCAGCTTTCCTGTTTCCTTATGAGTTTAAGTAATTGTGCAATTGGAAGAATCTCCCTAATTCTCAGAACTAATCTTGTCTGGCAGATAAGTGGATATAGGGGCCATCTGGGATTTTTTCTTCTCCTGTTGACTTCTGCTGATATGCTTTAGCTACATGTAGAAACACAACACATAAATACACATGGGTGAGCACTAGTGTTCAGATGAAGTGTTACAGTTAAAGGCAGGTTATAACAGTGTGAATTAGGCAGGTAGTTCGTATATTTTTGAATTTTATGATCCAGGGTTTGCTTGCAGCATACTGTATATCATGTTTACATACTTGTTTTAAGTTTAACCTACTTTAGCAGGGCAGTATGCTTGTTTTCTAGTTGTTCGACTTCAGATGCAGTTCAACAGTGCCCCTGATCTGCGCTTTCTTGGAAACACAGCAAGAGGAAGAAAAGATGTGGCACTTTGTGAACTTCACTATCTAATCCCATGCAGCAGCTGAGCCTTTCTGCTACCGCTGCACTCGCAGGTCCCCGAACAGTGGAGTTGTCCTGACACATCTATTCAAAAGTCCTCCCACCATCTTCATTGGTGGGGACCGGCACCTTTGAAATTCCTCCCCTCACTGTAGCGCAGCCAACATCATCTTGCAGACAGAATGAATTAAGGAAATACAAGCAGGCACTTGATGTACAGTAGCAGTCAAGGGTCTTTCTAAATGCAGGCCTGGTTCTACACTCCGCAACTAGGACACAAGGAATGCGAAATGACACAAAACACGCTTGTTAACTCCGTCAACTGTGTCTGCTCGCTCAACTGCCAGGGTGAGGTAGAAAACATCCCAGGTTTTTTGTGCTCTGCAGAAGTAACGTCAAAGATTTGTCTCCTAACATGGATTTGTGTTGACATTTGCATCAGTGCTGACTGAATTTGATGTGTTAAGTTTTATGTGGTGTGGCCTTGTGTGTGGAACAGTGTAACAAAGCCCTGCCTGTTTTTTTTTTTTTTTTTTTGGGCAGGTTGGATAGTACAATATGTTATTTTTCTTTTTAAGGGAAGTTAACTAGTGCCTAAAATTAGAGCTGTTGGTTTTTGCCCCAGTCAAAACAGTATGCAAACAGTGATAATTCCTCTCAGCGGTGACCCCTCTCGGTTGTCATTTACACACCGAGACAGGACAGCATTCGGCATTTGTTGGTTGTAATACCACACTATAATCATTGCTGAATTCAGCATGCATCCTGAGTGATTAGTGGATAGTATGGACATTGTGAAGGAAAGGAAAAGCACAACACTACTTGGTTTTGTAGTGTGATTATTTTTCTCTGTCTGTCTCATATTGTACAAGTGCACAGTGACCCTACCCAACACACACACACACACACACACACACACACACACACACACACACACACAGAAAAGCAAACATCAGAATGTCCCGAGGAGGATGTGGTGACCCCTCTACAGCAGAGGTCTCCAGGCTCGGGTGGGGGCCTCATGAGGGTGGAAGGGAACGAGGGGCTGACAGGCAGGCAGGTGTGATGTGACCCTTGGTTGAGCGCATGTGCTGTGAGGGGGTTGCAGCCCAGTATCATGGGGAAGGTGTGGATTAGGAGAGTGAATTGTGGGCCAAGGTGTTGAAGGTGGGGGTCACTAATCCTTGCCTGTACCGTTTTCTGGACTTAAAGAAAACACTAATTTCTTATGTTTTAAGTGTATGCCATTGTCTTTCTGCAGTAAAATACTTATGGAACTGGAGAATGAACTATGCTGTTGCTCATATTATGCTTGCACAGATAAAGTCACCATATGCATATTTATTGCATTTTAAGTGAGATTGCATCTCTGTAAAAGCATTAATATTTCCGTATCTGTTTTATTTATTATTGTTACTACAGTAAAACCTCACGATCACGTGCCATGCAATAACAAGGATTTAGATATAATGCGATTGGCAAATGGCTCCCGTCCTCCGCTGAAGGGAGGGGTGGGGTAAGAAAGTGACTCGTCATTTTATAAGTTCAGTGCGCGGTCAGTTGTGTGTAGTATATGTTTCACTATCTTTTTTGCTTTTTTGTTTTATGGTCTTTAGGAAATGACTGAAAAAAAGTTTCTCTTTGTGTGATTAGTATTATTATTCTATGACTATCATTAGTATTAGTACATATTAAAGTGGTGGCGTGGGGAGCGGAGGCTCTCCCATAAAGCACATCTGTTGTATCACTGGAAAATGATTTGTCTAACCATAATAAGGAGTGGTAGGGGGATTGTTGACCATCTTTGCATTCTCTATGTCTGAAAGCTTTGTGGTGGACATGTTGTTGTGTGCTCTTTGTGTTGGTGTTTAACCATGCTGCAGAGGAATAACCTGTGGGTTTCCATACTCCAGTTTCCTGGGCATTCCTTTCATGATGTTACAGACAGCACCGTTGAAGAAGGTGGTTGTATTATACACTACATGGCCAAAAGTATTTAGACACCTTTTCTAATTAAGGGGTTTGGCTGTTTCAACCACATTCTCCTTAGACAAACATTTGCAGTAGATCATATTTAAAAGCTCAGTGACTTTCAATGTGGCACTGTCATAGGATGTCACCTTTTCAAAAAATCAGTTTGTCAAATTTCTGCCCTGGTAAATCTGCACCAATCGACCGTTTGTTCTGTTATTGTGAAGTAGAAATATCGAAGAGCAGAACCACCTCAACCACAAAGCAGCAGACCACGGATGAACTGGATTCCTATGGCCAAGCAGCTCCACCGAAGCCTAAGATCACAAGGCACAGTGTCAAGCTTCAGCTGGAGTGGTGTAAAGCACACTGCCATTGAACTCTGAAAAATGTTCTCTGGAGTGTCAAATCACAATTCACCATCTGGCAGTATAATGGATGAATCTGGGTTTGGCGGAAGCCAGGAGATGCTACCTGCCTGCATGCATAGTGCCAATTGTAAAATTTGGTGGTGGAGGAATAATGGCCTGGGGCTGTTTTTCATGGCTTGGGCTTTTTAACTTCAGTGAAGGGAAATCTTAATGCCACAGCATACAATGCCATTTTAGAGAATGACAAACTTTGTGACAACAGTTTGGGGAGGGAGGGACCTTTTCTGTTTCAGTATCACAGTGTGTCTGTGCACAAAGTGAGATCCATAAAGAAATGGTTAACTGAATCTGATGTGGAAGAACTTGACTGGCCTGCACAGAGCCCACACCTGAACCCCATCAAACACCTTTGGAGTGAATTGGAACACCGACTATGAGCCAGACCCCATCGTTCAATATCAGTGCCTGACCTCACTGATGCTCTTTTGTCTGAATGGGAACAAATTCCTGCAGTCATGTTCCAAAATTTAGTGGAAAGCTTTTCCGGAAGAGTTAAGGCTTTTATAGCAGTAAAGGTGCGACCAACTCCATATTTTGTAATTAAATGTTCAACAAGTATATATGGCTGTAGTGCTCCTATGTCCACATACTTCTGGCCAAATAGTTTATTTGTCACATGCATACTTAGTTTATAATGATTACTCTGTTTCCTACACACTTAACAAATGAAAACATCTTTTCCTTTTTCTTTTCCAGTATCTGGATCACCAACTGAAAATATTGTTTTCCATTAACCTCATTTCATTAATAATAAGGTGACCCCACCTTTTACACAATTGAATTTTTTGAACCCTACTTATCGCCTTATTAAGGGTTGTTATTGTACATGTAGTTGCTTAGCCAACACTTCTGTCCAAAAGTGAGTTACAGTTTTCCCTGTTTACACAGCAAGACATTTTTCCGCAGCAAATCAGTTAAAGTGCATTGCTTAAAGGTACTACAGCACAGCTTCACTTGAATCAGGATCCTTCAGGTTAAAACTGTGTGTCCTGAGTCGCAGGGCCATGTGCTTATGCCGTGGTCAAAAGTGAATGTCCCTGATGGAGCTGGGAGTGTATAGCTTCGCACAGTGGCAAACTGGGGGCTATCACGAAGGTGAACATGGCATCTACAAGTGAATGGTTTGTGACCTTTTGCTTTGAGCTTAGCTTGTGAATCCCATTCCAGCACATGGCAAACTTTGAAAGCAGCAGTGCCAAACTACATTCCCGTGTAAAATGTGTTCTCTGTGGGGCTGGCAGTGGGTCAGCAGATAGTAGGTCCCCATGGGTAAGATGGGGGTCACCGACCACAGGCAAGTCATGTAGCAAGGCACTAATGGCTTGTTCTCCTGTCCCATAGCACTGCCGCAACTGGGTGTCAAGCTCCGAGCCCCTGGACACGCTAGTGGAGACCATGTTACCAGACTGCCCACGCGTCTCTGCAGGTACTGACTGTGTGATGTGTCCCTTCACCCCATCGGCTCACTGTTGTAAAGTTTCCCCTGTGTTTCTCATCAAAATGGAAGAAAATATTTTTGAGTAGTTTCTTGGAATTTGCATTTAACCCTCAATACAACTTTCTTTTGAATATGTAGACAACTGTACATATGCATGTACCTCAGTCCATGAATACCTTCTGTAGTTTTCAGTGCATATATGTATATTAAGTTAATGTCCTTTCTTTTTAATGTGCTTCATTTGAAAGCAGCAGGTTACACTATACATGTGAAATGAATCATTAGTAAAATACATTGTTTTTATGCAATTTTTGCATTGGATGCAAAGAGTTGATGTGGGTGTCCAACTGTCTGCCAGGTGATCTGCATTCATAAATAAGTTTGCCTCAAGCCCAAACTTGGAGGTCAGTTTTCTCTGTATCCACTGAACTCCATCCCTGCTGACTGGCTCTATCTGTCTCAGCTAATGAAGAGCGCTTGTGTTCATACGGGTTGCTGGAATTGGGCTGCCATCTTCAGAGATAGTTATCGGGCCCAGCGTGAGATGCGCCTCCATGATTCTGCGCTGTCTTTAATGAACGTTTATCAGTTTTAATGAGAGAAATCGTGAGCCTCATGGATTCCTCCTTTGTCATCCTGCCTGCTTAGAGAGTTTTTAGAGGTTGAATTTATATTGTGATCCACAACTCATGTGGTTAGCCACCGCAAGCGAAGAACTTGGAGGTTACAAGGGAAATGGGGAAATATAAGGTGACAAAGGAATATGACATTGCGGGCTGCTGGGCACTCTACATTTGTCATGAGTGTGCTCTTGACACACTACTTGAAAAAGCTTTTCTTAGAGATTTCCTCTGTGATTTATCATTTACACTGAGCTGAGTCATTTGGAATTAGTAGCAGTGGATGTGCCCCAAAGAATCTCAGAAATACCTTCATTAACAGGTTATCACGAAAGGCTCGGTAGCCAAGCAGCTTAGCCTCGCCTTTTTTTTCCTTCCATTATGTTCTGGCAAGAACATTCTCACTGGTGTCACTAGCTAAGGGCATGGTTGTAATCTACACCAAGGACAATGGGCACATGTTTCTTACACTTTTAAGGTGACTGATTTCGTCCCCAGCACTACCCTTTACCTGCAGTTAAACACTGGTCCTCATGTTATCATATGCTATCCCTCACACATTTGAGATCAAAGTTGACCTTGGCTCAGGGGCAGATCCAGAGGCAGGCAGTAACTTTGGTACGGTTGACCCCTTGGTGTGGCAGTGCTGACCTGTTGTGCTGTTAAGGAATGACAGCTGAAACACAGATGCTCGAAATGGCCAGGAAGCTAGGAAGACAAAAACAGAAGCTGTGCGCTCAAAGGGCGCAGTGACAAGAGCCACACTTGGCGGCCACAGAGAGGCTTGGAGCAGAGCCCAGGCTGCAGCAAACCAGAGAGCAGGCACTCTGGCACCCGTGCCAGCCTGTGACGCAGCAGTGGCACCGGGGCAACTCCATGCTGAGCAGCTGCACCAACGTCTCTTCTTCCATGTTTTTTGCGATAAGCCTATGAGTGCTTCTCCTTCTCCCTCTGCTTTTCACAAGGGTCTTGACAGAAGGTCATTGCCTCAGCGCTGGCATTCACTCAGAGGCTGGCACAATTTTATCAGCTGCATGCACGCCGAGTCCAGGCGAAAGAATACAGGTGCACTGGCATGGATCTTCTGAAGGCCCCCTTCTTTCCATACAACTGTGCCCTGCATCTGGTAGGAGGGCAGGAGAGGCATGGCGGCAGGTGAGGGTGGCACTGTGGGTCCCACAGAAGGACTGACACCTGCTGAAAGAGTTTACCAGTCTCAGTTCTGACTTAATAAGCCTGCTCATTCAACCCATTTTTGCACCCACATGTCTGAAGGGTATTTGTAAAGAAATGGCAGATTTAGAGTCCAGAGGGCTGGTCTTCATTCTCAGCAAAGACCAGTCTTCGTGCTCAGACCCAGCATCATTTTGTCTTGTGTTGTACTTTTGTAAGCCTTGTTTGTCTGCGGATTTCCCTCAGGGACTTCATGGTTAAGCAAACATTCATAGACCAAGTAGTTGCACGTTTAATATGGCAGTCCTGATTCTTCTGTTTTCTGCTGCATCCTGGCACAGCTGTCACATCAAACACCCGCACTGTTGCATAGACTGCCCTACTCACCTGAAGAGGCTTCGTGCACATAGTGCCCTCTACAACATTGCCATGTGGAGATGAGCTCACACACCTTTGCGATGGACCTGCATCCTGGTGATTACTCTTTGCCTGGTTCAATTATTAATTACTAAGAACATATTGAACATAAACAGTGATTAATTGTTAACAAAGTAAGTTAATGTGTATCTAAACTTTAATTACATGTCCTACCCTATTACAAGGATCTGAAAACCAGTTTGTAATTAACCTTAATTGTGTTTTTATTGAGGAGAACATTTTTGTTTTGTTCAGAGTTAACTGCTTTTATGTGGTCATGGGTTTTACTGTCTCTCACTTTTTGGAGAGTCAGTAAATGTGTTTTTGCTGTAATGAAAAGTAAAAAAGAGGAAATGTATACTTATCTCCAGCTGTACATATACCTTGACAAAAAAGTATGGCTGTGTATAACAATCAGAAATGCAATGAAAACACTATTGTCACAGCGCTACCATACAGCAAGGTTTAACTGCTATGTACAGTATATAAAGCTGCTAAGTGTTGTTGATAGAAGGACAACCCACTTCACCTCCCTTCTCCTGGTCCTCCTGCTGAAAATCAGAAATGAAGTGGCAAATATCTTATTGTTCTCTCAGGTACACTGAACACACTGTTCAAAAAACCTTTATGGAGCACAGCAAGAAACAGACAAGTTCCTTCATTGATATTTTGAAGGAACCTAAAGAAACCTGTAGTCCCGTTCGACTTGGTCATCCTTGGATTTGCCCATTCAGGACAATAAACCCATGTATCTCAGTGTTTACATCATGTATTGTACTTAATTGGTATACAGTGAAATGATTTGATCAACATTCACGCAGATGCACTGTGCTTTGGGGCCATCTATATTGCCTATTGGGGATTCAGTCCTTCTATATTTTTTCCATATTTTTATCTAATTACTTTCATTGTTAAACACAAAAGTACTATGCTGATTTTACCATTAATTAAACATTTACACTTTTGTTGCCCCAAAGTTCAGCTAGGGAAAGTTTCATACACTGTCCCTGCTGCCTCTTAATTTATCTGTCTCTCTTGCCCTCTCACTTTTTGAGGATCAGAAGAAACGGCCTTCATTTTCTATTCCTCTTTAAAATTGTGATGGGGCCTAAACATCTTTGATCCGTCTCCTACAGAAGATGAGTGGCAGGCCATGACCCACTTGGCTCGTGGCTTTATGTAATGAGAGAGAGTTTAAAGGAGGCACACAGCGGCATTGTGCAGTGCAAGGAGTTTCATGTCACCTTTCTTCTTTTCCCCTGACTTTCTGAGGAATGTTTCTTTGGGGGGTCACACTGGGCTTGCAGGGAAGGAGTCGAGAAGCCAGCAGTCGTGTTTAAAAACTCCAGGCTACAGGATTTGAGGGTGGGCCTTCTTTCCTGTCATTTCTGTGGGGCTCATCTTTGTGTCAATCCATTTCTACACCAGACATTTCCTGGAGTCACAGCAATGTCACACACCTGGAGCATCATGCCTGTCTCATAAATGTGCTCTCACGTGAAACAGGTTCTGCGATGGACATGCTGCAATGCAGTGGCCCTCATCTGTTCCACAGACCTGCAAGGCCTACTATTTCAAGTCCCACCACTTCCACTAGTGGTTCAGTGTAACTTTGTAGGCTAGAAGGGGAACTTTGATCACTCAGACACATCCTTTTCATTTTTCTTGCATCTGTCACATTGTGTGTGTTCTGCACTAAAATGCTAGTCTGAGTTGAGGTGCAAGATCAAGGAGCAAGACTGGACTGGTCTACACATAGATTTACTGGTACCCAGTTACTGAGCTGTGAAAGGAAGAACCTAAACAAGTCATCTCATACAGCTAGCCCATTATTTAAATAAAGCAGGTAAAGAGTAGGCCAGTCTTTTCACTTGGTAGGTATTTGTTCCCTCTTTATCCTAAGATCAATACCTGGCGTGCTGTTGGCAGCTGGCTCTTTGAATGATGTTCCATTCAGATTAGTATGGCATGAGATGCTGTAGCCCCTGGACGGCGTGACTAGGTGTCAGACCATCCTGCGCTGGGGGCTGTAATGAGCAGGCCAATGTGTTTTTGCGCCCGACTCATTTTCCACGAGGTAATGTGAAAACGTAGCCCCAGCTGTCGGAAGCAGAAAAGCCGCACCATTCCTTTATGCTACCTTTTGTGTCCCTGTTGATCTCATCTTATCTCTGAGCCTTTTCCCTCATAACATCCTCGCCTTAATCTTGTTCTCAGAGATTTTTTTTATTAGAAATTTTAAATGAAAACCGGTTGCTAAGCAACACAGAAGGTCAGGTGAAGCCTTGAAAGTTTTTAAGAATTGTGCTTGCCTTTGTATTTGTGGGATATGCTTTGAAAATAAGGGAGGTTCTCTGAATGTTGGTTTGATAAGTGATCCAGTTGTTCTAGCACTGAATATCGACACAATAGTGTATTTAGGGCTTGAAATTTCTTAGTGTATAAGAATGCAGAAGAATAAATTCTTCTTTGTTGTACACAGAAAAAGTAATAAACTTTGTACGTATGAACTGTTGAAGTGTCTCTGTTAAGATGACACGTTTCACTTTCCCACTGTGAGCATTCAGTGAATTAACCTGTAGCATCTGTCCTGACTGTGACTGTGAGCTCAGGAAGAAGCCTGCTGCTGCCGCCAGTGTTTGCAGAATACATTAAGATGCTCCTCTTTGCCAGAGTGTGCTTAATTCAATGTGGTGACAAAGGTTGAATTATTTAACTGTGTCGTGCACATTCTGTTCTGGGCAGATTGGGTTCTCGCTAGAGCATCGGAATGAGTGCAGGTAATTAGAATCTCAGGACATTTCTATTTATTATTTTTCTGATGCCATATTCCAAAAGGTGTGCTTTCCTTGTCCTGGCTCTGTGGTAAATGGTGTCCAAAAGCATGTATCCCTGCTAAGGAGTCTGTGCACCCTCTATTACTAAAAATGTGTCAGCGAGCATTGGGTGTAAATAACGTTAAATGAACTATCAAAACATGTGCCATCTTCTCAATTCAGTCAAAGTATGAAATCCCCAAAAGAATGCTCAGGTGTTCAGTTTTATTAGTTCCTCAGATTTGTTCCTGAACTCTATATTGTAGGCAGCCATTTAATAGTTTTCACACGTAGCTAGACTGTGATGGAACTTTTCTTGTGAAAACATTACTGTAATTTTCTTGCTGCTGCTAATTGTTCTATACAGTAATCAGGTAATTTCGTATGACTAGCAGTGTCATTTTTAAATTAATCCCTATTGGGATTTTAGTGCAGAAATACTAACAATTTGACTGCTCCATCCCTCACAGTAACCTCCCTAGCGAGGACTTTGTTTTAGCATTTTATCCTTGGCTGTATTTAGAAGCTAAATTGGCGCAGGAAGTGACACAGTGTAAGGAAGTCAATGTTAGTCTCCAAAATCTCTGTACACATTTGTGGGTTAATCTGTGGTGGGTAATCAGTTGTTTACTGTGTTCTGGCCCCATCTTAGCAGCTTTACTGCCAGCACCATGATCGCTGATGGCTGGAGGCAGCAGGGTGTCAGCCGCACACAGCCCTCGCATGGATTTGTGAGCATTGCTGGGATATCCGCCTCCCCGCGTCACACGGACACTGTCGGCAAGCCTGCTGACTGGAACAGGCCATGTAACTGAATGGTTCATTATTGGCCTGGGATAGTTTTATCAGCCCATCACGGCAAATAACTTGTTCACTTAGGCATTCTGAAATGCAGAACAACACTGCTGTCAACGTGAAGCCTCGGCCATATCCTGCTACATTCACCGAGAGCAGGAGAAACTTTTTAAAGCAAGCTTCCCTCATTTTGTATGGGTTATTTATATTATAAGGACATTTATATTGCCAGTTCATGGCAATGGCAGACTAATTCCATTAGTAACGGAGTTCTTCACTTTATATAGGCTGCTAGAGAAAACTAACAAGACTGCAAGAATCATGATTATTCCAATAAAGCATTGCTGATTATCATAATAATATGAGGACAAAAATACTAATCTAATAATTATAGAGGGGTATGGCATTATGTGCTGTGCTCTGATGTTTTATTTTAATCTTTGCTGTTTTGTTTAAACCTCCGTTTTAATATGCACAGTTGCAAATTTTAATCTTAGCCTTTGTGGAAATTCATAACTAATAAACAAGGAAGTGCTGAGAATATATTAGGGATGTACGCAATTGCACAAGATGATTAAACATCCTTGAAGGTCCTTGAGTTCTAATCAGTCTCAAATTAAAATATTTGTTTCATTTTTGCCTGAAAATGGGAAAGTATGTATGTGGTGGAGTAAACAAGGTTGACTGATTTTCCCCGAGAGCTTGTGACAGTATGTCTGACCTTGGCACATTTCACACAAGCTTTGATGACAGATAAAAACTGTATTACAGCTCTTTGATTGAAATATATACAGCCTATGATAGCAGCTCTCAGGCATTAAGGAAATACCTCCATTAAAAGGCAGCTGGGGAGTGAAAAAGGAGTCATAAGGAGGCTTTGTTTGTGACTCGAGAAGCCATCATTATAAACTGCTTTGAAAGCGCAGTACTCCCTGTGCTGTGGGGTAATGAGATAGGCCTCTCTGATCCGACTGTGATGCTATTACTCTTAATCCTGTCATGCTGTTGCTCCTTCAGTCTGAGAGTGTCCTGGGTTCGAGGCCTGTCAGAGTCCCACACAACAGATAGGATCTCCAGCAAATATGGGAACAGAATGAAGCCCACAGTATGCACAGGATACTCCAGGCTATACAGTTAGGCCTTGAACTGATATTGTATGGCAACATGCTTATATTTAAATATTGTCACTAAATTGCTACTGTGTATGATTAGTCAGTAATGGTATCATATTAGTCTTACATGTGTTCATATTTACATGTTTTCCAAGAGCTGACAGCTGTCACCTCACAGCTGGTGTACTTTCTTTCATGCTATTGCTTGTCCTTTTTACAAACATCGTGGGTGTTATCTCACTTACAGAACTAAGAGATCCTTAGGTCTTTCCCTGGACACTTTGCCTTTTGCCTTTTCACATTTCCCTTTACAGAAAGGCCAGTTAAAATCAGTGTAGTGTCTTCATCACAGCACGTGTCAGCCGGCAAGCCACGCATGTTCTGTGTTTACGCCAACCCTCTACTGCATGGGTCATTGTCACAGCAGGTCATTGACCCCCTCCTGCCTTCCCTCGGTGGCGTGAGTGGGGTCTGTGTGGGGCTTTGGTGTGGGTGGCGGGTGTCGGCAGCCATGCGGGTAGCAGCGGCTTTAGAGAACAGAGGGCTACATCCATTTCCTTAGTCACCTGACCTCTATACGGTCATATCTCAGCAGGACTCGACAGACTCGAAGTGGACCCCTGCTGAAAAGCAGACGACTGCTCTCATTTGCCCTCTTGCAGGGGGGAAAAATTAATTGTGAAACCAAATGAGAAATCTATGGCGCCATTTTAATCCTCCTTTGTTTGGCTTTAGCTGTGCTTTTAGATGTGTGCGTGTGCAATATCAGCTGTTGATGTCTGCATGACCCCTGCTTCTGCTCTGCAAAATCAAACAAAAACAGGGAAGAAAAACAGTTAATGGAAGACTTAAAACACTAGTTTACTGAAGCTGGCATGGACAGTTAGATCGTGCATACAAAACATCTAAGCCAGCAGTGCGACACCAGGGCGCTATCAACTAGTAATTAGTATAGCTAGCATCTCAGATGAAAGAGTCACGTCTAGGTCAGCAAAGGACTTCAAGGGTCTTATCGGGCTGGGGTTGGAGGGCAATCTTCTGCCTGGTTTAATCTGATGCCATGCCTGCAGAGATTTGCTGAAATCTTCAGTGACCTTTGACCACAGAGTGTCGCTCCTGGTCACATGTGAGCTTGACTCCGGAAGACCGTCCCAGGAGCATGATTAACCGTCGTACTGTGGAGCTCCTGCCCCGCCCAGAGCAGGCCATCAGCCCTCTGACACACGCAACACTAAAAGTTAAGCCCCTTCTTGTTTCCTTGCCTTCAGTTAGCTCCAAATTCCCTCACATTTACTGTGATTTTATACATTTTGCTATAGCTACATTTGAAGGTGGTCTGAATAATGGAATTTCTGTGTTTGATGTCAGATTGCTTGTGTGGGCCAAATAATGAGAAATTTTACCAGTAACATTCCATTATGCCTAGAGCAAATCCTTTTGGTGTGTAATTTTCACATTTATTGAACACAAAAAGAAAGGTTTGTAACATCTGTATGCATCTCTAACATCACTAAGTTGAATGTCAAAATATCAAGTATATGATTAATTGATTAACTTAGATCCACAGGGACTCATAGCGGAAGTCTAATAACGTTTATGGAGGCAAGTTTAATTACTGATACTTTTGTGTGCGACTGTGAATGCGTATGCATACAGAAAGACTTGAATTGTGTATCTTTGTAGTCCAGCTGTATGTGTTTCACTGACTCAGAATTAAGGCATTCCTCTAACCTTGGTGGCACATCCTCTGCTTTGACCCAAATATGCTTGTGGAAAGACTGCCTCTCTTTCTTGGAAAAAATTGTTATAGTGCTTATGTCATTATTGTCACTTTCCTTCCTTGCTCTAATCCTGTTTTCTTTGTCATGTGTCACTGTCATGTGGGCTGGGGCACAGTCGCAGTGTGACACTCAACCTCCGACTGCCTGTAGCACATGGCACGGGCAACTAGACAGTCCTGTCTGCTTGTGGGCCACAACCCAAAAAGGGTGGTCCTAGATTCTTGAGCCTCTCCCTCCAGTGAGGACTAAAAATGTGTACTGCTTGGCTTGTAGTGAAGTGACAGGCAAAAGTCCTTTGTGTGGCTTGGTCTCTCACACACACGTCTCCCTCACTCACTCGCTCTCATCAAACGCTAATGAAAATGTTAAAAGTGAGAGCGGGGGCCTGGTGGCTCCCCTACAACCCCGGGGGCCTGGCATGGCTCCAAGACCGTCACCACGGTGCCATACTTAGTTCCAGCTGACTGCCCACTCTGCGCTGAACTGGCACAGCTTTGGCTGACCTTTTGGCTGAGGACCCCTCCTACCTCATTCCCATGAGTCTTTGATTTTCTTTCTCTTCTGTTTGTACTCATCCCGTATGCCATTGTTCTGTATATGCATGCAACTACATTCTGAATAGGGATTGATGTGTGAAATTATGAAATTAGTACAATACTACAAGTTCAGCTATGTGTACAATAGCGATAGTACCCAATACCCATTACATTACAAAAGAATATTATCATTTAATTTATTGATAATGTTTATGTAATTTTAAAATATATTTTTGCCTGTAATATCATAAATGCTTGGATGCAGCATTGCAATTTTTGAGTTTCTTATATTGTCTGTATGTGATATTTTAGTAATTTCAGAATTCATGTCCCTGTTACCAGAGAAATGCTGGTGTATCAGATATTTACAAAGAAAACAACACAGTTAAAGCATCACTCCTCTTGTTTTTTGGATCCCTCTACTAGATCATTGTCATGTTTCCATTTGCATGATTTTATGCTGTGGTCTGAGGGGTAAAATAACCTTCACATTTTACTGGTCACATTCTTGCGACAATCAATGTTTTATTGCGGACACTGTGGAAAAGGTGAAAGAAGTATCTTCAAAATCTCAAAGGAGTCTCTCTCCTGTGTTTCTGCCTCCCATGAATGAAGATCTTAGGGCACGTGTCATTATTAATTCAGCATGTGAAGAAGACACTGTTGACTCAGAAACTGCAGATCAGATCCTACCCTGATCAGCTTCCACTCTACTAAGAGTGGCTGCCAAACATTTAATTTATTTTTGTTTTTTTTTTAATTACAAAAACCTTTTTTAGGTTTATAGAAAAATGTTCAATGGAGGAACACAGGTTTAACTTTGTAAGCACCTTTTTTCAGCTGTGTGGTGTTTTTCATCTAATTTTGGTCTGCTGTTTTAAAACCAACACACCCTGTGGACTAAGGGCGGGGCGTTCATGTAGTACACAAAAACACCTACATATACAGTAATATACACAAACATATAAACATATGTACTACAATTTAATTTAGGCCAAAATTGTATTTAACTAGACCAGATACTCCACTATGTTCTTGTTGTCCCTCAACATTGATACCCCGTTATGTGGTGATTTATTTTTTGACTGGTATCGAGTGCATTGTTATGTGCTGTGTCGTATGGCGGTAGCAGTGGCCTCCCTGCAGGATGCTGTAAGCTGCCATCATGGCCAGGGTGCCCTAGACAGAGTCCACAATGTTTGTCTGCAAAGCACAATCAATCAATACCCTCCCATTTTAAAAAGTCATAAGGTCAGCCTCGTACTCTGATAATGTGAATTGTTTTCTGAGGTAGTCAAAGGTCAGACAATAATTATTTTTTTAACCCTTCTCCAGCCCAGAATTGATCAGTTTCACCTCATTTCAGGGCGACAAGCTGCTTTGTACAGGTGCTGTAGGAGCTAGTGTTAGAGAAGTTGAGCAAAACAGTTGTAGAGTGGAGTAAATACTGGGATGAAGCAGATGTTGCAGATCAAAGAATAAACCTTATCCCTCACAGATGACTAACACTGGCCAAAAACAGAGGAAGGAAGTGGCAGATCTCAGGTCATAGCACTGACCTGCCTTCATTCACTTTCCTTCCCTTTCTAATACTGCCATCTTTAGTAATTCACATTAATAACTAATAATTATTAGTACTGCAACAAACTGTTCTCTTAAATACAGCAACTGTGCTATTTCAGTGGACACCACCTTTAAGGGCACTGTAGCCATTGGGAAAGAGCACTAATGCTAAACATTTAAATGTTTAATAACTGTCATATCTGTTAATAAGCTTTAAAAAGGCACCAAACTTCACTAGATCTGTTTAATCTCCCTGATTTAATATGTAGTCATGTTTTATTAGTGCAAAAGGGCAAAATGAAAGCTATTTGTCATACAAAGTTTAAAAAAGGCAATTTGAAAAGTGAACCAACAAAACTTACTTTTTCACACTGTAATGTGAATGGTAACTCAGATTAGTACAATATTCACTGTCAACATTTATTGCCCTTTATGTGAAAGTGAAGTACCATGGATGATAAAGAATGAATTTTCTCTTGATGTGTTTGTCTCTTAGACTGTTTGCCATCTAAGTTAATAGCAGGTGATCAGGCAGATTTTCTCATCAAAAATACATTATTCACTAATAATGACATCATTAGAGTATGTTGTATGTTAAACAGTTCTTATGTGAATTAACAAAGACTTAAAGCTCATTTGTTGTATGTCACGTCTATTCACTCTCTCATTGTCATTAACTGTTTGCCTAAGTCAGGATAGTGGTGGTCCAAAGCCTATCCAAGCAGTATAGGGTGCAAAGCTAGTTTGGGTACACAATGGACACGGCAACAGTCCGTTGTGGGATGATGGCACATCCACACATTTATTCACTTGTACAGTACAGGCAGTTTAGAGTTACTAGTTAATGTGAAACACGTATGTTTGGACTATGGGAGGAAAATACAGCACCAGGTGGAAACCCACGTGAACATTAGGAGTACACACAAACTCCACACAGGATGACGCAGATTTAAATCCATGTCTGACTGCACAGTCCCGGGTGCTAGGAGGCACTAGTGATACCCTGCTTATGGCACTGTGTTCCCCATGCCCTGTTATTATTTACACCATTGTTGGAGATTGTATTTTGTGGCAGCCTTATTGGTTTGTCTGTTCAGCACATAAAGTGAAACGCATGAATCCATGAACATAGCACAACCTAACAGAATGATAAGACATTTGAATAAATTCTGGAGAAAGTAATCATAAACCAGCCAAACTGCATTTCATCAAAAAAAACAACTGATTTCTGTAAAGGTGTCTGTTCTTATTTGTATACTTCTTTATTTATATTTGACAAGAAATCAAATTTAACCAGTAAAAAAAAAAAAAGTGGGATTTTTGAAATCTGGAGTTGTTTTCACCACAAATCTATAATTTTAATTTAAAAAGTTGTTTATATTATTTATTTATTTATTTGCCCTCAATCATTAGAATTTTGCATTTGCTGCTTACAAACATTAAAGTCAATCAGAACGTTAGTGGCCGGACCAATCAATAATTGTAATATGTATGTGTTTGCAGAGTGATGGGTTTTTGGGCTAATGAGTTGTACCTGTATTGATTTCCATGGGAAGTTTTTGCATGATACTGGAATAAGCTCAAAAGCAGGAAAAGTCAGACATGATTTGCTTATAATTTCAGTGGAGATGAAGGAGAAGCGTAAAGATTATATATTGATGGAGTAGCTCACATGACTGAACTTTGGGAACTTGAAATATACTTGTTCCACCTAGTCATTACATGCCGCTGTGGTGGCCTCCTTCAACCTTGAGCCAGTCAATAAGCTATTATAGCAATGCAAATTGTGGCCAAATCAGAGCTCTGACATATTGGAATTACATTCTTTTCCAGCCACCAGGTTATATATCATTATCGGATCCAGGCACAATATGCATGGCGCTTACCATTGTTTTGCGTGCACTTTATTACTCTGGAATAGGAAGAACAAAAGGGCCTTTATGGGTTACGTGTCTGTGGTTTTGTTTTACATGTTGCACTGCCACCAGAGCCTTTGTGATGCACTTGAACGCTCATGTGGCCTCCATGAGCTCGGAGCTGATCCAGCTATGGAAATGCCAACAGGGATGGTGAGCGGGCCAGGGTGTAGGTTAGACCATACCAGGAACATATTCCAGTGCAAGGTGGATCCCAATAACAGTCACAATAACCACATGGACAAGACATGTCTAAAGCAAATTAAAGGGAAAATACTTTGTATCATCAGCGACTTTTGGTTTTATTACATGTAGTTCTCATCATTTGGCAAGAAAGCCGTAGTGGTGACGCATGATGTTACCATGTAATGGTAATACTTTTTATTCCTCAAGGGGCTGGCTACAGTTGCAGCTGAAGAAGACCAGCAGAATTACAGGCTTCAAATAGCCACGGGTTTGATTTGCTCAGCACCCAGCGTTCTAAAATACACAAATTCGTTCCACCAAGTTTTCCGATGGCTTGCAGATGGGCAATGATTAATCAGAGAGCTAACTGTGAAGTAGTTTGCAATTAGACTGGAAAGCTCTGAAGCATGCTAATTGAATCAGAAAATTAGAGACAGTGCGGAGTAATTGGCCAGTTCCCATGCAGCAGGTGCCAGCCCACTCAACTGTGGAACAAGGTATTTAAGTCACATTAGCTGTAGTAAAAATATTCCTTGATATGGAACAGTTAGATTTTCTGCTCATTTTCACTGTGGATGTCACATGCAGACCAACTACTTGGCAGAGCAATTACTGCAGGCGCCGGCGAGCCGGAAATCAGCTTTCCACGATACGTCGCAGGAGATGCATCGCTCCCGCAGCAAAGGCTTCGCAGGAAGTCCCAACTCATTAGTCGTTCCTGCAGCGAGAGCTAAGTCGCCTGTCGAACCCCGCGTCGCATCCCTTTCGCTGCCTCTGCGTTGTTTGCGTGGCATCTGCCGAGGAGGGGTTTGTACATTTGCCGCTTGTTTCTTGGGAGAGGGCTTTGACTTGGCTTTATATACACATACACCCGGGGCTGGCTACGGGTCGGGAGCCCTGCTGTGGCTCTGCTGCTTTGTAACGTGTGGGTCTGCAACCCGTCATTACCTGCATTCCACCCCCCCAAGGCTATTAATGCGTTTGCTGTTGTGATCATTACAGTGATTCCCATCAGTCTTTCGCGTTTGCGGATGTTCTATGTGTTTTCTGCTGTCATATTTATCACACAGACAACTCGCACACCAGCACACACATAATACTCTGTTTTAACCGTTAGATATGAGGAACAGTGGGTCGTTCTGCCGAGTGGGTGGTGTTTGATTGATGAAGCCAATTAGGAAAGGAACGGTTAGCGCAGCTCTGCACTTTGTGTGTTTAAGAGCGAAGGTGTCACCCCCTCTCTTTCCCCCAGCCGTCCCACCGGACCCTGTTCCCGACACTTCTGACAGATAGATAAAAAAAGAATTAAAAATTGATCACATTTTGCCATGTGTTTGCACACCCTGTGCCTGTAGCATGCAAAGTGCTCTTTGTGTTGATGGAGCTAAAGCAGGTTTTTCAGGGCTGTTGAAGGAAGAATTCCCCAGCTCAGCTCTGTAGATACAGCTTTAAACCACACGGCGTGCTGCACGTACAATCCGAGAGTTCTCGGCTGAACATCCGCATCAGACTCAGAGCCCCGGCTCCTTACGCATTCAGCTCTGGGTCTCAGTGTTAACTTTGATATCTTCATTGACGATGCCAAACTGGCTGCTCCACCAGCGTGTGAATTCTGAAGCTGCCTTCACGAAAGAGGATTACGCTTTCATGTTTTGCTCAGGGATTGTATTTATTTTTTAGCAAAGATATTTGCGTTATTGTGGAAGTCATGATTTTATCATGAGTGCAAGAGGGCTCCCATTATAGGCAGGTTGTCAAGGCAGACTCCCCCCCCCCCCCCCCCCNATGATTTTATCATGAGTGCAAGAGGGCTCCCATTATAGGCAGGTTGTCAAGGCAGACCCCCCCCCCCCCCCATTAGATTTTATATGTATGCACTTCTTTGTACAAGTGATAGTTTCCCAAAGGATGGTGATAAAAGTTGTTAATAAACTAACAAACTAAAAAACATGAGGGTAACATGACACTGACATAACTCTGGACCACCTGTGTTGGCATTAAGCAGAGTGGGTGGCTTAGGTTGTAGAAAATGGTGAAAGGTGAGTGATGGTGCTGGTACAGTTGCAACGAGAAAAGAGGACTGCCACCACAATCTACTTTGCACCCTAGAGTGGGGCAGCCATGTTTTCCATGCGATCAGAGGCTTCCCACTGGGAAAAGGGCCAGGAAGGTCATCCCATCACATAGCTCCCCGCAGCATCAGGAATCCCTCAGGCAAGCACAGTAATAGCATGGTCCATTCCCAGAGGACAACACAAGAAGTGTGACCATCTTCTCCACTGTATGTTTTCTGGACTGACTGCTGAGTTCAGTGGTACTTGGATTAACCAGGTCCATCATCTGATTCCCTGAATTTGGTTACCTCAGACTGAGTTGTTATGACTCGTCTAGATGAAATGGGGGACAGAAGCGGACCCGGAAAGGTTCCATTGTGTCACACCCTGGGACATTTTGAAACACCGCCTCCTTAAATCACACTGCCGTGTTAAACTGAGCTTAAGCAATACATTTGTGCCTCATGTCTAAAGCATATTTACCAGTACAGGCTTTGGGGAAGCAGCAAGAGGTTACTGGCTTAGAAAGCCATTCCGCCGCTTGATCAGAAAGCTCAGATACTGGCAAGGAATCGGCACGCTTAGACAAAGACCATCTGGCCAAAAGCACATCAGCCAGCACCGAGCCCAGTGCGGTTCCTCCATGTGCTCGTTAAACAATTTGAAATCACTAGGCAAACTGTCCCTTATGATATCTACTCCCTCAGTGTTTTCCTCTTTTATTACCTCTGATCCCATTTCATAGTGTAACCATCGGGAGCTTATCGCAATCTGCGAACTGGCTGGCAGCCTGTCACGTGAGGGTGTCGCAGCCCTACCCGCGAGTCAACTCTCCTCCTACCCTTTATTTCCATGGCTGCTCCGAATTAAGCGGCATCTTTTGTGTCCTGCCGGGCTTCTTCTCGATTGGTTGGCCTGGCCCACGTGGATGCTGACAAGAGATTGCTGGTAAAGCATATTCACAATTCTCAAGCGATTACATAGCTGGCTAGACGCCCCCCCTTTTCTTTTTTTGTCTGTCTTTATTTTGCATGAGGGCCTGCAGTAACACGGCTGGGTGCTGAAAGAGTAAAATGGCATGAACCACATAACTGTTTAACAGTTTGTTCCCTGAGGGTGACCCTCGCTTCACTGTCCTTTAGCATCTTGGCCCAGTTTCCCGATACAAGGCTGGAAAATACAGGGAGTCCAGCTTTATATACTATCCACCACGCTGATGGATGGAGGTGGCTTGTAGATAATCGGACCCAGTTCCGTTTTACTTGAGTGCAATGCCACGGTGACATCAGCACCCCTTGCACCCGTTATGTAATGTCCCATATCCGAAGGCCAACTGCAGCTGTCAAGCCAAACACACCCAATCTGGGCTCAGACACAGAGGGGAAGTAAACAATAATAAAGAGATAAAACAATCTGAAAATGATGGACTACATCAGTCTGTCATTTGTGACACAGTGTGAAGGGGTATTTCCTAGTGACAGCATGCATTTTTCTCTTCAGTCCTCTGGCTTTTAGCAATGTTTTGCATGAAATTAACACTTTCTGCCTTGATATTGTGGTAGGGAGGAATATGGAAGTTTTAGTCTTTTTTAAACCTAAAAAAGGAGGCATACAAAGCATAGGGAAATTAAAACTTTGAAATAAACACATTGGGGAAACTATATCATTTAGCGTTGCAATTTTTTTAAGTATTTTGGGCTTCTGAAGCCATTTTAATTTGTAGAAATGGTACTGAGTTTTGATCTTAAGAAAAAATACATCTGTTGGTATATATATGCTGCTCGTTTACTCCCAAACATATTGGAAGTTTGCAGAAGCGTCTTTGTGAAGACAGAAGCAGCAGTGAGCCTGTTTGTCAGCTGGGACGCAGTGCCAGGCGTGCTGCCGGCCTCCGGGAGCGACGGATGGTGCCCGGTGTTAGTGATGCTCCCAGACAAACAGCACAGACGGGGGGTGTGGGGCTCCACCGGGGCTCGTCTGGCCCCACCCCCACTCCTCGTTAGGCTCAAGGTGCTGAAAGCCCGCCAAACGAAAACGTCAGTGCTTCCTTCTGAGCTGAAATGAAAAACATACATTGATTATGTTTGCGTTTGTTTTTGCAGGCATATGTGAGTGTATGTCTCTCTGTAGTTCAGTCCTTCTTGCTGATACTTTTCTTTCTGTTCTGCAGCATCATGCTGTGTGTGACCCCAGAGGGTTGTGATGGCCCTTTCTGTGCCAGCTTTTTGTGGAGATCCTCTTTACATGCAGTACATTAGTTGTATGAGGAAGGTCGCTACTGTAAAATGCACATGGTTCCCTGTGCATCGCCAGGGTAGTCAGCGCAGTGGTTTTCCACCAATGGCTTGGCCATGCATAGCCAGCAGCAGTGGGGATGAAGTGCAAGCAAAGAATCACCAGACTGACCCCAACCAGCAGGTCAGCCACAGTGCCAAAGGTGCCATGAGTGACGTGGCACTCTGGCCGACCCCGGATCCTGGCAGGCCTGCGTGTTTAATGAGATTAGCTAGTTAATGCCGACTCTGTGTCTGCTTTCCTCTGAGGGTTTTTTTAGCCAGCAGAAGGGTTGTGCCAGCGTTCACAGGTTGAGGGCAGGACAGCAGAACATGCTGTCTCTCCTGCAGGAGGACCATCCTGTCGAGTGGCACTGGGTAGCAGCAGGCACTCGGGTACGTGTCCACCACAAAGACATGCCACAGGAACCCCAGACGGCGTAAGCAATTTCAGATTCCCATGTGTTGTCATAGGCTTTAATAATTGTGCGTGTAAGCATGTACTGAACAATGCGGAAGTCTCCCCACCATGCAGGCATACATTTGCAAGCTCCATCCCTTTCTACTGCCCCTGCTCGCAAGCTTATTGTAATGAAATGGAGCAGACCATGTATACTGCTTCTGTAGCAGCTGCTCCCACCCCTGCCTGCATTGTTTCCACCCCAAGTGTTCCCTGTAGGAACTGACTGGGACGCTAAAGGTGCAGGTGTTGGCTCTGTGCATGCAGGTAGGTTTCAGGCCCGGTGTGACAGCCCCGTGGCTACCATTTGTATCCAGGTATGTGTGTGGGAACCACCTGTGAACCCGTGGCCCAGGAAGACGAGCTGGGTAGAGTTCCACCTGATGAAAGTGCAGGTCCGTAACCAGAGGAGGCCAGCGGCCAACACGTGGGTCCGCTTCTTTTTGCCTGCTTGGTTCCACCAGACGTGCACCCAGCTGCTCTGCATACCCTCATAGTGAGCTAATGATTATATTACACGGATGTGTAAGGGACGTTTTTTCTCAGCACCTTTGTCATACCCATAATGCACAGGAAGATCGTTTTTCAGTTTTTTTTTTTTTTTTTTTTTTGTTTTTTCCTACCCTCTTTCTGTCGGAATGAATGGCTGGAGATTTCCCTGCTTGAGAAAAAAGCTATCTGTGAGACTGTGACTCGCTCGGCCTGCCAAGAACATTATTTAAACATTTAAATTAGGTTTATCATAATCTTGCTGCCTTTCACACAGGGCAACTCTGACGTTCCAGAAAGAAGTGCAGACATTGAGGAGAAATTAAGTGGATTTATATCCCCAGCAGTAATCTGTTGAAAGAATGTTGTACTCGCAAACGCAGAGCAACACAGCTAAAATAACAGAGAACTAGAATTAACAAGAGTACTAACCTACATAAAGAGGTCATAAATATTTCACTGTCAGTTTTTCCATTATTCTGAGTCATTATATTTCACTTCCTCCTCATCTTCTGCCAAAATAATTGTTTCATACCATATTTTACCTTTTTAACATGTAGCAAAATACATGATGCGTCCTTATTACATATACATAAAATTGCAATGGATGAAGATAAAGCAAACTAAAATTTATGCTGTTTAAGGAAACTTTAGAGGCTTTGCCTTTGACATTCAGTTATGTCCTGAGAAATGAGGGGGAAAAAATGTGGAGTTAAATCAAAGTTGTAGCATTAAATGCGGTTTTCTTCCTGTTTAATTTAGTCCAGTGATATGTTTTGCAAAAGCAAGAATTTGACAAATTGAAACCACAGGGTTTGGTCAGCAGTGGCATCTGCATTTCCACTGTGTCTGTACTAAATATTATGATTAGGGATCCTTGCAAATTCATGAGTCAGGGACTTCAAACAAAGTGGAGGGCTGCTTGAGTCACGGTGAGCTTCTGTTATGCGCACAGTGCAAAATAGACAAAATAGGAAAAGGCTGGAAGCACAGAAGGAAGGACAAGGAAAAGGCTTGGTTAAAGTCAACAGGATAGCGCGTTCATAGTTATTGTCATCGCTGTCAGTGTCAATGCCAGGCTTTGCCATGCTGTTATGTTCAGCAGGTGAGCGCATTCGTGCCTGCGTTTAAGTGTGCCAGTGTGTAATTGTGACTCGCCTCCCATCAGACCCACCAGCAAAGAGTTTGCACGAAGCAGGCAGTTGAACAACATGAGAGTGTGGCTGCACAGTATGTTGTCGTGGACTGGATGCAAGTGTGTGAAGGTGGCAGCATTGCATGGCGCTTGCTGCTTTCCTCAGCAGGCCTCACCACCGTGCTATTTTTCACGCATTCCAGCACTGCCACAGTGGAGGTAATGTGAGAGCAAGGCGCCCCGGCTGAGCATCTCATTGTCTCGTTCATTCAGGCCACCTTGGCTTCCTCCCATGAAAACTTGTATCTGTTCCCCATCAGAATGAAAATCACTTGTCTTTTTTTTCCCCTTTCCTCCACTTGTAACCAGCCTTTTCTATTTACTTTGGACCGGCGATGATGCGGTTACTATTACCAGAAAGTTAAATGAACTCCTCTGGGGGGACAGAATCTATTGATTACATCATGAATGGCACAGGCACATGGGCAGCTTGGTTCTTTACAAACCCAATCCAGTGATATTTACCTCCAGTGAGTGAGCAATTTAATGCCTCTCTTCCACTTACTGACCAAGTTATTATTTTGACAGTAAAGTACAGGCCATAAATCAAGAAACGCAAAGTAGATCACTCCAGCATACGTGTCCCCGTAGGCTTATTTTAGAATGATTTCCTGTACCCTCCACGAAATAGCCTGTGCCTATCACCAGCAATATAAATGCTAAACATCTTCTAAAGTACCCTTTTCGAGCTATTTTATTATAATAGCCCTTTAAAAGGGCCTTACTGTAATTGCACTATAATATGATAATAATGAGAGCATGTGTAAATTTCCAATAGCTTATTAACTGACTTGTGCTGCTGCTTAAATGGACCTATGGTTGCTGCAACTGGTAGCCACTCGAATGACAAGCAGATGGTTAAATTTCTCTTTTCTCTCTCCATCTCAATGTTCCTGTAGTTTTCTCTTTACAGTAAGGGATCTCTTCCAATATATTGCTCCCTTTTATCATTGGTTGCTTGAGAGCTTCATTATTGCATTCCATCCCATTTCAGGTGTCCCTGCGCTTTCAAGTTCCGTGGCCTGTACATGGAAAATTTTGACCTCTGCTTCTAAAGAAGAATTCAGAAATTTGCTATTTCTGTCAGGGCAATTATGATTATGAATACATTGCAATCCTGCTGCAATGATTTGACATTGATATTCACCGGAGAGTGCAGAAGTAAGAAACTTTGTGTAGATTTGTTATTCCTAGAGCCCTCTCCCTTAAACTACTGCTTTATGCCAGTTCAGGGTAGGTAAGACAATCAATACAAGCCTCCACTATCCTTGCTCCTGTTATTTCCATCTGCCACTCCTCTTGTATTACTCACTATTATTGCTTTTCAATAAAATTTTAAAATAATTTAATAATGAATTCTTCTGTGGAAAATGATTAATGTGGTTCTGCGTACAGCATGACAGCCCACACAATTCTAATTTTATATTTAAGGCATTAGTGTGTTTCCCCAGTGTTTGTGGTGCATCTGTGTTTGCCCTTGTCTGTATTTGTGTTGCTGGTCTCAGCAGGGCAGGGCAGGTGTGGTCCGTATCTGTCATGTGGGTTCAAGACACAGCAATGCCTGTCTTAAGGGGACAGCTGTATCTATGACATCCACACATCGTCCACACGGTACTATCCCTGTGCCATGCTTTACGTTGTGGACTGCTTTATCTTCGCATTTCACCAGTTCATGAGTTCGTTACCATGCCCTGGAGCACAGTCTTCACAAGGAAATAGGTCTTGAATTCCTGATAACTGTAAGGTTGCAGATGATTTCTTTCTTCATTAGATTTAGTCAGATCCATATCAAGTCAAACCAGACAGGCACTTGAACATTTTGAAAGCATCTTGGGCAGTGTAGTTCTCTGCCATATCGGCCAGATGTTAGCCAGGCCATAGGTCCAGATGCGAGAGCGTTCAGATTCCAGATGCGGGAGTTTACATTTAATATTAACATTTCTGCAGACAGCCTTAAAACTTTATGGACTTTTTACTATGATTTTTAAACCATTTTATATGTGATTAGACAAATAATAAATATTTTTTCAAATTATTCTAATTAAGCATGTAAGGAGTAATAAAAATATTTCAGATTTCTTACCAAATAGATTTAAAGTGCACTTTATCCTACTGTGCTTCCAAAAGAGGTGGCATCTTGTACTGTCACTCTGTAGATCCATGAGTCTGATGAACTGGTTTTAAGTTATTTAATTAGATAACGTGTCCTCCTTATCAATGCCACCCGATATGCCCGTAGTCCGAATACATTTTCTCATTCTTTTTCTGTTCACTATTTGAATATGGTAATCTGTCCTAGTGTAAAACTTCTCCTGAAATGCTACTGTACCATACTACCTGCTGCATAGCACTGATAAATTGTCCTTAAAGTTTACTGTTGATCTATTTTGAATGTCCACCTCTATGTTCCCAAAAAACCTGACATTGTTTGTCCTGCAGCTCACGACAGAGGCCTGAGATGAACCACACTCAAGTTTTGCACCGCAGGGGTTTCTTCTCTACTAATAACTCATTAGGGTGGCCAGTTTTAACAAGTGCTGTTATATATTTCAGTCTAGACGAGTCATGTGTGGTGGAGATGGTATTTTGTGACAGCACGATGCCGGTCGGCTCAATTAAGAGCATGTCAGATTAAAGACATGTTGCTTCCAGAACAATAAAAAAGGCTTAATCTGTACGGCCAATGAGCAGAATATCTGGGTGTGAAACGTGAAATTAGAGCTTCACATCAGTGCAGTAAATAAAAATGTCGTGCGTAAAATACGAGGCGAGCAGCCCCCTTTTCCCGGGGCGGATTAATGCGGTACTTTGCGAGAGGCGGAGCAGCTGAAAGTCAGCATGTGAGGCGTGCAGAATCACACCAGCCGGCACTGTGGAAAAGGGGGCATAGCCGCCATAAAACTGAAATCATATCACTTAGCAGCTGAGTGCAGATAAAGCCGTGTTTGAACTCCAAGGCATAAATTATACATTGTAAACAGAGCAGTGGGAGACCCACTGTAGCAGAGAGGCTCATTTAAATTATGACAGAGGGTAGTTTTTCTCCCCTCTCTCCCTCCATCGCTCTCTCACTCTCTCTGTCTCCCTCACCCTCTTAGTTGCTCTTTTTCTAACTCTCTCTGTAAGGCACCCCATCTTTATAATGTTTTATTAAGCTCACTTGACATTGCAGTAATATACTTGGATGGCCTTAAATTGTTTCCTGTCTTGTGCCATAGCGGACAAAACTGCTGCAGTGCCTCTGTTAGACCCATTTGTCACATTTATATAATACAGCATGGTGATGTATTAAAAGATTATAATTCACCTGCCACTCTTTTGCCTCACACAGCACAGACCAAAACATAAACACACACACAAACAGGCACAGGTGGCTCACACCTTACTTACTCAGTCGCTCACTCAGACCTGCACAAGTAGAGCTAACCCTGACCCTTTTATACCCGGCTCTGACTTCTGTTTAGTGAGTCAAGACAGACAAACGGGAGCATGTCCAGGGACTACATTAAAACATCATTTGATCAATTTTAGCTGCTGCAGGGTTAAAGTTTTCTTTTTTTATCCACACCTCTCGTTCTGACAAGGGAGAAGATATTGATCATTTTATTCTATTTGCCATTCTCCAGTTCAGTTTGCACCTCAAGAGTCAATAAAGCCAGACTGGGAGCGAGGGAGAGAGAGTGCAAGAGAACATCCTTTGACTTCCCCACCATCACACACGCATGCATACACCTCCCCCGTACACATCTGTCCTCAGCGTTTGCTGCGGCTCCTTCCTCAGGTCCCTGATACAATTCAGATTAACAGGCGCTGCTGCAGGCTCACTGTCAGCCCCTGCATTTGTTTGGCATCACCAGCTGATGATGGTAGATAGAGGCTGCGCCTGTTTGGCTCTGCTGGACCTGCAAGCCCACCGATAAGCTTTCTGCTGGAGGTCAACTGCCCGCCATACCCACAATCTGCGGGGGGTGGCGGTTTCTCACCTAGTTGGTGTTTAACTAAATTATCAGCACATTAGAAGAAACCTTGTATTATTGTTGTTGTTGTTGTTGTTGTTGGAAGTTAAGTCATCAGATTACCTCCTATAACTGCATTTGTTGGGAGAAAGCTCTTGTTTCGGTTGGTTTTTCTGTTCTTGTATTTTTGTTTGTTTTGCTCAAGTTTTTCCTTGATGTGTCTTCCTTGAAATGAATCTGAGATCAGAAAACAAAAAGTGGACTCTTTTTGGTAGTTAGTGATTTTACCACTTCTATATCCATCTCCAGAACTGATACTGATCTTGAAAACTTAGATTTTTTTTAAACTCCATGTTCTGTATGTGGAAAGTGTTTCTAAAATGCAAAATTGTGTTTTTATTAACTTTCTGACTAAAATTAACAGTTCAGATACTTAATTGTAGAACCTTTATTCCACTAGAGTGTTTACCTCATGTTTTAATGTCTCTGTTTCATCAAGGATTATTGTACAATGCACCATTTTTCTGATGGTACACTACTCAAAACACAGCCTAAGCACATACACCCACTGTCACACACCTGTCCATAGTAAGAAATCTCAGTGGAAAGGAAAATTCTTGCAAGTGAGCCGTTTCTGGCCATACCCTTGAGGAGTCTGTCTCTGTCCCTCACTCCTGTCACCTCCCACTGGCGCTGACCATGCACACAAAGGGCAAGTTTTTGCCAAAGGCTGTGGCACTGCTGCCCTCTCAGACTCTTTGGTCAGCAGCTGGAGTGGCTCAGCTAGTCTATGCACTACTTGCCAATGTGTAACCTGTACTGTCCAAAGACCATGAGCCTTTAGATTCCCTGAAGGATTCCTAATACCTCCCAAAGGGTTCAGGCACGTTCACTATGCAGACTATTAAGCCCAACAGCTTAGGTAGCTTGGATTGTAGTGCATATCTGAGCTCTCTGATTCGTCTGTGGTGGCCTGGACTGTTAGCATCCTAGCAGATCCGCTTTGTTCTGCTGGAGAGGGGGATAAATCAGCATGGACACGCACCTCAGCTGGTTGCTGCACTTGGCTCCAGTCTGTCTGTCAGGTGCCTGTGAGTCTCTGGTTGATAGTGGTGACAGATGTGTGGCTTCTTCAACTGGCACTTAGCCTTCCCACATGGTGTCAGGTCATTCACAGTGTGACAAGAAGCCACAGTTGGTGGGGATGTGGATTGGAGATGCAGAACATGGCTGCCCTCTGGCTCCAGGACGACTCAGAGGATAGTAGTGCTCAGTCAAGGACAAGAAGTGCCAAGTAGGATACATCGAAATGTGGAGAAAAGCCAGGAGGGAAATAAGAAACCAAAACAGAGGTGTTATTTTTCTGAGTGTTATGCATACATGCTTTATACATGGAAAGCTGAATAATAAAATGTAAGATTACTTTGTCCCGAATACTTACTTTTGTCAAATACAAAATAGTTAAGTTCTACCAGCAGGTTTTGTTTTTACTGCTTTGGCCTCAGTTTATGCTTCAGTGTGTTAAATACCAGTCTGCTGGCCGTGATGGTGTCCTGTGCCAAGTACAACTGCCAGACACTCGAATGGCCATGGCTGTCAGGTACAATCACAGCTGACACACATGCAAAAACCTCAAACCTTTCAGACTATTAGGTCCCTGTGTTTTTTTTTCCCTCAACATGCCATAGTTCACAACAGCATAATAGTCACGCATTCTGCCAGGGCCAGTAAACCGCTTCCTTTCCATAGAGTGTTCTGCTGTTGTTGTTGTTGTTGTTGTTGTTGAATAAGCTCCATCCTCATCACATCATTTGTAATATCCTAGTCAGTCAGTGCCCCTGGGCTGACCATAACTCTCTGGCATTCTGCAAAGAATTCCAGTCCCACTCCAGCACCGTATCACCAGCCACACACTTGGACAAACAGGGGAAATCCGTGTTATACAAGTGCCCTTTCCAGCAGAGCGTGCGATCTGGCCACTGGCTCCAGAGAGGGTGGGTTCGCGACAGGCCCTGACCCAGGGAGACCCCATGTCGGGGATTGTGAAGCTCCAGCCAGTTAGCACCCTTGCTGTCAAATCAGGTGACCCACACTTGACCACGTCGCTTCCGTAACCTTTTTACTTCATAAACAACAACGTCCCTTTTCTAAGGGCGTGCAGCCCAACAAAATGTAATAACAAGTCGTGTTTCATATCAGCATGTGATTGATGTGTGTGTGCTTGACTTCTGCTATGTGGTTTTTGAGTGTACAAGTAGTAGACCAAAATAATATGTAACTACACCATGCATGGCTGCCACATGTGTGCAAGGTGTGTGAAACATGCAGGGAAAGTGGATGGAAGCACGTACTTCAAAACCACACTGCCCTGGCACAAATCCAGACCACGGGGTGAAACAGAGGAGCAGCTGTGGACAGACGGTACATCAGCTCTAACTGGCGTTGAGCATATCCTGTATCGACGGAAACAGTCCAAAGGGAACTTCTCCCAGCCAAGGACCACAGCTGGCTTGCTGTGCTCACAGAGCAGTCGTAACATTAGGCAACACCCTTTATGGTTTATGGGCCTGATGGTGTGAGAAGCATGGAGGAGAGGAGGATGGCAACAGAGTCAGATCATCAGTCCCTGTCCTTGCTCTTTGTACTGCACAGTACCTGCTTCAGGTTTTCAAAACGCCTGGTCGTGCCATAATGGGTGGAATGTGCATTGGTGTAGTGGACTTTCCACAGGACCCCAGGCACAGCACATCTTCCATTTTGAAAAATATTTCCAAGATACGGGCAAGGATTGTGAAAGTTTGCTTCCTTCAAATCCATCCCAGAATGGAGTTCACGATTGGCCGTTATAGCCAGTTTTACTCTGTGTGAGGAGCCATCCATAGCACCATGTATGACGTGTGCCGGTCTTTGTGGATGAGGGTGTACACTTGGGGACAAGGCAGAATCCTTTATTTAAAAGTGCTGTGAGCTAAATGTGCTAAAATGATTTTAGTCAACCTTCATATAATTAAACTGTGCTTGGGGTGACTGATAGAAATCATTTATTGCATTATAAAGTAAGATTATAAAGATGCCCAAATGGGCATACATATACATTCTGTCACACACAAAAAGACCTTTCTGTGTGGCAGAGTACATATATATGCCCATTTAGGCACATTTATTTGTGTCAAAGAATGTTTTGAGGGACACTGTGAACCTGTGTCTGTTTCAGCCAGTTCCGCAATTAGTTTGTTTTGCTCCTTCTCCCTGCTCCTCTGTGCCCTCCCAACACAGCCTCCCACACACCCACACCCACACACACACTTTCATACACTCTTACAGGCTTTAGTGAGTGTGTCTGACCCCATTAGCACATTCCCAGATAGAGCCAGGGGCCTCTTATCTACCCTAACTCATTAATTACACTTTGTTCCCCTAAGTGATCTATTTCTGAGACGCCCCACCTCACCGTCCACTCCAAGGCTATCTCCTCCTGATAAAGCCATAATGCGTCAAGTCTCGGGGTCACGCTGCCGTCCTCACCAGTTTGAAGTGTGGTTCTATACATTGTTGTGTTTATGTATTCATGTTGGGGTCAGTCTGAAAATGGCCTCTAGCTGAGCCAATGACACTTGTCCTCAAACACACATACGTGCTGCATATAGGACTGCCCCCTGACAAGACCCCATAATAAAAATCCCCGATGAAGCAACATGGCGACGTGTTTGGATGAGGCTAAATTTACTGCATCTGTCATGGTGCCTACTTTCAAGTGTGACGCCGTGTCACGGGTGCAGGCAGCTATCGACATCTCTTTGTGAAGTGGGCATCATTCCAGGGGCTGCTGATAATTGTTTTTCAGAAACTTTGTCCAAGATACTAGAATGGGTGAAAAAAAACTGCAGTATTTCACCATGACAATGGTCTCCGTAGCGAATGCATAATTAAACTAATGCATCAATATTAATTGTTTTTACTGCTGACATTGTATGTCATTGATGTCCTTTTTGTCATCCTCCGTACTATGTCAATTATTGAAATTAAAACTGCTTATAATTTTGGTGGCAGTCATCCGTCTCAAAGGAACATGACACACAGCGAGAACCCTTGATTTTATGCCTATGTTTTAGTCAGTGTGGGCATCTGTGGATGTGTGGGTGTGTGGGAAATGGGATTTGAAAGGTGAAAAATGCAACATGGATTCTGCTAACCATTAGCATGAACACGTGCGTGAGTGCTGGATGCCGGTTCTGTCATCCAAGAAGTCGATTTCCCCTGCAGACGGCAGATAAAACCCGGGGTTGTGTTTCTGCTACGGGCGGTGTTCCTGTTGAGAGGCCTCCTGTTTGAACACACAAGTCACACAAACATGCGTGCTTAATTATAGCTGCTCTTTAAGTCTGGCTGATGATACTATTTCCAAATCAGGCACTTTTTCCAATATTTTTGAAGTAATGCGATGCCTCCTTTTGATTGATGGATTTGAGTTTTCTTTTTCATTTATCTCTGCTTGTTGTAGGATGTAGACATCCGTGGTAAGTAGATCCTCAGCTGGCCTCAGGGCGTGGACGCCTGTCACTTTCTGTTTGGACTGACTTCTCACACACAGGTATCTCAATTCTACCTTTCCGGCCAAACCAAAGCACCACTTCTCTCTCTTTCATTTGGCAAGAATCAATTATTGGGGAGAAATGTTGAACAGAAAGTATGATACCGCACAGTTACCTCTATAGTTAATGTTTATTGCTTTCATATTTTCATATTTGTTATTTAATACAGTTCTGTTTACCTGGCCTGGACATTAACAGGTCTAGTATTGACATCCCATTAAAGGGTGTGTCATCAACAGCATTCTCCAATACACATTCTGTCGAAGAAATAGTCCTCTTCATTAAACGTTACGTTCTGTCGATGCTGCTGTTCACTTGTGTTTGAGTACAGTAGCTCCCATTGTAAACATTTGCTTTCATTGTGGTCTTATTTATGTATTGACTGATGATTGATTTGGCCTGACACTCTCCTTCTCCACACACAGCATCCTGTTGAACTGCAACGCTCCAGCGTTGCCCTCGTGGGCACACCGGCTCCGAGAGCTGTACTATTGTTTGCCTCGGCAGGGAGCGTTTGAGAGAGTGCCGCCGCCACTGAAATGGGCTAATGGCGGCCCTGTGGGCGGGAACGTTGCTGTCACGGGTTAATTAGCGCTTTGGAAGTGGAGGCGCTCCAGCTACCAGGGCGCTCTGTATGAGTGGGGCGGTGTGTGGTGGCACTGCCCAGCAGGGGCACTCCGCCGGTCGGCCGCCCGCAAAGACCACCTCTTGGCCAAAAATGAAGAAAGTGGCCAGACACATTATTTTTTAAATTTTATTAATTAATTGATATTTATTTTTTAATGAAAGCACATTGGACCTTAGGTGGTCAGGAGGCACTTGACGTCTCAGGCAGGAATTAGAATGCCATGCCATCTCGTGCTCTCTGGAGCTCAGTGAGTGACTCATTGTTGCACCATGTGCCAGCGCTGTCTGACTGCCTGTCTCGTCGCTTTTGCGTTTTTGCATCCTTAGTGACATTCCTGTCTATATCACTGTTTACCGACGACCCCTCTGCACACAAACAAGGCACTGTGAACATGAATCTGTAGGCAGGGAAGTGTAGGGTGTCTTTTGAAAGGGGATTTACTGGTTCAGTGTAAATGGGCATTCATTGTGCGACCTACAGAGAACGCACATCCCGGGTTACGTGGCCACAGTGTGGAAGCACTATGTGTGGACCCCACATGCCCTGTGTGTGTGTGTGTGTGTGTGTGTGTGTGTGTGTGTCACCACCATGTGACCATTTTCCCCATCTTTCAAAGCCAGTTTCTTCCCACTACCCGTGTACCACTTTGCTCTGAGCAGCACACGTTCCTTTTTCACACCAGACAAACATTTGTTTAGACATTTCAAGGTGTGTACTGTCTTGCTCTGCTGCCTATTTGCCACGGAGAAGGAAAGGTGTGAAAACATGTCAGTGGTAGGCAAGCCCCTATGTTTCTAATTGTTGTAGACTTCCTAACAGCGAAGGTAATGATCCGATGAAGTGTGGAACGTGCAGAAACATGAGGGAATTGTGTCACCAGGGGTTGCCTGTAGATCCTCATTGATTTCACTGTTTTATCTCACCTAGACCCCAATAGGTTTAGGCTGTCAGAATCACTGCAGTGATAAACAACATATGCATTGTTTACATGCTGTCATTAAACAACGCTATTGTGTGCTGTAACAATGTCAGCATGGCAGTCTTTTCAGAGGAGAATTTGAATTTATAGAAAGGGCTTACCACATTATTTTCGTTCATTATTCATTTATCTGATTGATGTTTTTCTGCAAAGTGACGCAACGTTAAGTTGTTTACAAAAATTTACCCATTCATGCAAAAGTTTTTCTACTGTCAATTCAGAGTCAAAGACTTAAAGTCACTACAGCAGGAGGTGGGATTCAAACCTGGGTATTTTTGAGTGCAGGGCAGGGGCTCTTTGTGCTACATTGCCTGCTGCCTAACATAATTTGTCCAGTGTTCAGTTTTTTTATTGGCCCCATAAAGTCATATTTAATGATGACACTGGCTTTGACTCAAAGGATTTGATTTTTTTACAAGAAACAAAACTTGGAAATGTTACAAAATGTACTGTGTGATTTTTTTTTTTTTTTTTGACAGTTAAATGACTTTATAGTTGCCTCAAGTTTATAATGGGCATTCTACCTGTTTATTTATCAGTTTCTGTAGAAAGAGTGTGATTTTATTCCCCAGTGTTTGTAAGGTCATTATTCAAAATATTCTGTCCTTCTTGTCGTTTGTGAACTGTGTGTGTGCGTGTGTGCGTGTGTGTGTGTGTGTGTGTGTGTGTGTGTGTGTGAGGAGAGGAGAGAAGGCAGGATGAGCCCTCAGCCTGTCACTAATGCACTGGGCTGGTAGTGCACTGTGGGCTAGGCGAGTTTGAATCAGGATGCATCAAACTTCAACCCAAGCTGAGCCCAGATCTGAGGTGTGCGCCTCCGCTAATGGAGAGCCTTTGTGATCTCCTCTTTTCACCCACTGCAGATGAGTATAAAAACAGAAGCTCTTTGTTCTTGCTGAATGAAGGAAAAAAAAACAAAACAAAAGCGTGTCAGGCGAGCTAGCAGTCTCCGAGTGTTTACCATTTAAATCCTGACCAATGACAACTCAGATCAAACAAAGACCCTTGAGCAGGAGGGAAGCGAACAGTGTTTACAGTGATAGAGTCCTTTACATCGTTCTGCTCAGTGCCTCCTTTCACATATCCCCCTGGAGACGCCGCGCACATTCAGATGAAACGCACATGCGCTCAGATGCAAACACACGCCGTATCCGTGTGAGTCAGCTCCTTGTCATCACAAAATTGGCAGCATCCAATCTGGGGTGAATCTCAGGTTTGGGTCTGTCCTTGGTTTTAATTGTATTCCGATAAATGATGACATGATCAGTGGCTTTTGTTTTCCTTACCTTGTCCTGGAAAATTTGTTTATAGAGTGGGAAAACATTTCCTGACAAGATTGGGACATTTAATCTGGGACTTCCAAAATATTGTCACACTTTAAAAACATATTTTACTTTTCCCAGCATAAAATGCATGGACTTTTCATCCTGAAGTGCTGAAATTTGTCTGAAGGATGTCTTTTTTCTGCTATTAAAGTTCCTGGAGCTTGTTTTTATATTTACCAGTGAACGTTTTTTTCATTTTTTTCATCTAGGCACTGCTTAGAACATACTCATACCAAATACTCCATTACCTTTTTTGTTCTCTTAATTCAGCTAAATTAAAAATCATCCTAATAAAGTGAATCTTCTGAGAAGTTGTGCTAAATCAATTTAACATTTTTATTTATTATTATTTATTGTTTATTTATTATTAAGTGTTGTTGTTGTTCTTGTTCTTGTTATTACAGTCTAACAGTGTTTTTAATGTGAGCATCATTAGATTTGGAGCCCAAATTACAGTAGATGAAACAGAACCATATATACCAATAAACCTATATAATGAATACAGTAAATGAAACAAATGGTAATAACTGAGAATATATCGGTCGATCTCTTTGCAAGTCAGTCATATAAAATGTTAAGGAAAACATGAGTTTGTATTTAAAATAAAAGCAAACACAAGTAATGATAAATAATAAACTTCTAAGAAAGGGGTCTTAAATAGATGTCTTTAATGTGTTAAAATTTGGTTACAGGACAGTTCAGAAGTAGTGTAATCCAAATTCACCGCATTTGTTCAGTTCTTTTTTTTTGTTTGTCCAGAAACTACATAAGCTAGATTTAGTTCAACAGTGCATGCAACTATATTATTTGTAATTTTTAAAAAAGCTATAAAACTCAAGAAGCCACAACCTCAAAACTGTGGTTTACTGCCATGTGTTTATCCTTCAGCTAAAAATTTAACCTCACCAATCATGACATTGCACCAAATAGATTTAATTTAGAAATAAAAAATGATAAATGTGAATTCTTGTTTAGCACTTTATTCTCTAATGTTAAAAAATTGCTTTGTTATGTATGTATGTGCACGTACTCAGCAGGATTCCAACAGATTTATTATTTGTGATTGTTTTATTCGTGCGTTTGCTCTGTTTGTCTGATAATATAAAATGTGAAAAGAAGACAATGATGGTTTCAACAAGCCTGAGCTCCTTTCAATTTACCAGTAAATAGTAAATCTCAACAGGCCCTGCAGCCAGTCATTCAGCTTTCTCATTTATATATGTGTAATGAGATTTGCCCTTTTGTTTTCTTCAACACTCCCCACAATAATAAGTAAGGTAATTATAACAAGTCTAAAAAAGACTCCACTTACTTGCAGTCATTAAATATTTTCACTGTTTTCACTGTTGTATTTGCAAAGATTTTGTGCGCGCACACATGCGCGCGCGTGTGTGTGTGTGCGTGTGTGTGTGTACACCTGTGTGTAGCCCAAATAGTGAATGTACATGTGATGATGACAAGCTCAGGTAGCAAAAGCTCTCAGCTGGTTGATGGTTCTTGACACCTGTTTCCGGCTTGCTGGACCACAGCTGGCTGTGTCAGATGTGGTTTCAGACGCCGCGCTCCCTGCAAAAAAAAAAGTCTTGCATTTTTTGCCCGGTGGGCAAGCAAACATCAGAGAGAAAAAAAGATTTTAAGTCCTTTTAAAAGATATGGATGACAAACCAGCCACTGCAAATTGTGTAGTGGAAAATTGTGCAAAGAAATTTAATGTTACTTGGCACTTTCTATATATTTAAAGTGAGCAGTAGATATGCTTTGTTAGTAGCATTAGGACAGTGCATAAAAATTCAGAATGTTCAGAGACATTTTATTGCAAATAAATATGAACTATTGTAACATCTAACATAAGTTGCAAAGGATTTTTCTACAGTAATTGTTCAAGTTCCATGTTTATTGCAGAATTACCTTTGCTTCTGTCTCTGAGTTGTAATACTACAGCCTCTCGATTAATTTTGTTTTCAGTTATAAAGTAACGTCATCAACTTATGAAAAAGGAAAACAATGTTAATTTTCCTAGGTAAAGAAATTAAACATATCCTGAATGAATTTTTTAGATTAGTTCATATTCTCCTTACACTGAAACTATATGTATTTATCAGTCAGCACTCCAAGCAATCTGCACCAATTTATTCCATTGTAAACGTAATTATGAATTACAAAAACTTCAATTCAAATAAAACAAGCCATTAGTAAACAAGCAATTAAATACCAGGGCTTTAAATAATGTACCCCAGATGGAAACTAATTATAAAAAACATGCTTTGATTTTTTTTTTTTCCCCAAGCATTTCTCGCTGCATCACTTTGGGTTTGTGTTCACCTTGTACATGTTTTGAAATCTGTGACAATCACTGCATTAGTCCTTGTTACCAAATTCTGCATTTGGTGAAAACAGCATAGCCCTCAGCTATGGCGAGATTTCTTTTCACTGAACACTGTTCCTGCCAGTGTATCTCATCACACACATGAATAATAGTAATAATAATATGAGAGGAGGAAAAATAACTTCAAACGATGTAAGTCACAGAGAGATCAAACTCAATTATTGTGAAAAGGATCTGGTTGATTTGACAGGGATGTCTAAGCATTGCAGATCAAATATGTTTTGTCATAGTCTCCAATACGAGTTACAATAAAGAGGAATGGGTTCACAGAATATGCTTGTGAAAACGCAGTGCAGCTATGATTGTGTGTATGAAATGTGAACCAAGGGTGTGTCTGTGTGTGTGTGTGTTTGTTTACATATTTGTTTGTTTGATTGTTTGTTTATTTTCCAATTTTTGGTTTTTTCAATCCAACTGAATGTAGGGAGTGTGTTTCTTCCTCTGATGTGCTGACTTCCAAGTTGGTTACTTTTTTACACCCCTTAAATTACACCCAAAAAGGGGTGGTGCTGGGTGTAAGAGGAGTGTATCAGAGAGTACATCATGTGATTGCTGCAGATTTGTCAGCTGCACATTGATGTTGCTGATTTACTGTTATACCACGTCCCAAAGTTGCTGTGTTGGATTCCGATCTGGTGACTGGGGAGGCCACTGAAGTTCACTGAAGTCATTGTCATGTTCTTGGAACCAGTTTAAGGTGACTTAAGCTTTGTGGCATGGCACATTTCCATGCTGGAAGTAGCCATTAGAAGATGGGTAAATTGTGGCTGGTTTGTGGCTGTGGCATTCAAACAATGCTCGATTGGTATTACGGGTTCCAATGTGGGCCAAGAAAACATCCCCCGCACCATTACACCACCACCACCCTGAGCTGTTGATACAAGGTAGGTTGGGTCCACGGCTTCATTCTGTTTACGCCAAATTCTAACCCCACTATCTGCGTGTTGCAGTAGAAATCAAGATTAATCAGACCAGATGACGTTTTTTCCAGACTGTGCCGGTTCGGTGAGCCAGTGCCCATTGTAGCCCCCTGTTCTTGGCTTCTGCTGATGTTGTCCATCTGACTCAAGGTTCAATGTGTTATGTGTTCAGAGATGCTCTTCTGCCCAGCACTGCTGTAAAGAGTGGCTATTTGAGTTATTGTAGCCTTCCTGTAAGGTTGGACCAGTCTGGCTGTTCTCCTCTAATTTCTCATCAACAAGGCCACTTACTGGATGTTTTTTTTTGTTTTCTGCACCATTCTATGTAGACTGTGGAAAATATATGCTGTAATCAATTATTGGGAGCACCATAAGTTTTGTAAGAGTAAAGTCTGTAATGATGTTGAAAAAGTCTTCATTAGTACCAGCTACCAGTTATTTACTCATTTATACATCAAGGTATTGCATTGTATCATTTCAGAGTAAATATCTTGATCCAAGGTACTGTAGCAGGAGTTGGATTCCATCCAGTAACCCTTGAATTGTAAGGCAACAGCCCCAAACCAGTGCACTGCATGTTTGCAACAGTGTTTAAAAAGTCTGTCTCCCGACCTTCCCATTTGTTTTCTTTTCACTTCGCATTTGCACTGCACGTAAGGTCCTAAGGTGGGAAAATCTCGTTGTTCAAAAGTATTTTATTGTCATGAGTTTGAAGTGAAAAGCGCAAAGTCGCACAGATTGTCTACGCCCCAAAGATAGGCAAACAAGCAAATCCAGAGCCGGACTGGATGACTGACCATGATGGGAGCTTCCCCAGCAAGGCTGACACAAGCGAAAGGTGTTTGTGTGAGGGCTGTTAACGTGATGGGTTCCAGCCTGGTAAACTTGACCCAAAGCTCTGATCACTAGGGCATAAGACCTGCAGCACCATCCTCACCCAGCATGCCCCTTCACCTTGGCTGTCATCATTAAGGCCAGGCAGCCAGGGGTCAATCTAATAAACACAGGGTCAATACTGCAACCATCAGAGCGCACTCATTGGCCGGTGCCTTAAAGGTACTGTTTAATTGTATCCCTCAGGGCAGCTGCATTTCTCGGCGCTAATGTAGGGAAGAATTATGGGAAAATGGGAGATGAAACCGTATCCACTGCGCGTTTATGTGAATAATATGGCCAAGTGTGCACAGTTGCGCATTTGGAGGCGTACAACACACTGTCACAGTTTATTAATGCTGTAAAGAGGAATGCAGAGTATTATCTGTGAAGGTTGTATTAGGGCAGAATTGGTGAGATTTTGCACAATGCCCAGTCACATTTTCTTCTGAATGGTGCCATGATTGCCTTTGTCATCCATGACTTCCTACATCCAGACATGTGAAATACAACCAACTTTACTGTTGCCATGGGTGCTGTCATGTATTGCATTGTGGAATTGCAACATGTGTAATGCAGCTAAATTAGCATGTTAATAAATGCCGTAAAGAATTGAAACGGTTGGGACAGACACTTGTTTAAAGCTATGGCAGCTTTAACTCCCTCATGCTATAGTGATAGAACTGAGAAACAAAGGTTCTTCACAAAAAAGCAAAGCACCCTGAGGTCTCACGGCTGGACTCTGCCACTGTGCTTCTCTGTCACTGATGTTTCCATCGGCTCTGGTGTCCTCAGTCTGTCCTGCTCTGTCACGTTCATTTTGAATTCCTCAAAAGCAACGACACTCGGTTCACTGCGTTGTGTTGCTTCTCTCCTGCAGGTACAGAGAGGCACGAGTTAACTTCCTGGAGAAGTTTCCACTCAATCTTCAAGTTCTTCGTCAACGCTCTTGAAGCACAGGACTGTGATGCCAAGCCCTCCACTTCCATAACCACGCGCAGCTCCAGCAGAGCAAAACATGAAGAGTTTTAGAACAGGGAAAAGAGAGCTCCCCAAATGCTTTTACTCCTCATCTCTTTTTATCCACCCTTTTCTTACAAACAGAAATCACTCCCAGGCCAGGAAATGCATTTGTTTTTATTCTTAAAGCAAAGGGACGAGGTGAACACGTGTCTAAATAGCATTTTGCTTTGCTTCTAGATGAGTCCCACTGTCACAGCAATATGGGTTCGCTGCATGTGCTTCCTGTGGGCTGTAGCTCGGATTCGGCGCAGCCCATCAGTGCCTAGATTAAGGATGACAGCGGCGGAGCACAGTGCTCCGTGGTACACCTCTAATTGCCCTGACATCGCCCTGAACTGAGCTAATGCGCGGGCTACCTCATCTCCCCCAGGTCCTACAGCCTGCAGTGCTCCTCAGAGCGCTCATATCCAGCCACCCCCTTTGACTCACCCCTGCTGTTGCAAAGCTTGCCTCCAGCTCCTGGGAATCACGTTGGTTTTAGATTTTGATGAAGGGTGGTGTTGTGTATCTGTTTTTACTCTGTTTCTCTTCTTTTAAGCTTTGATGCATTTAATTTTGCTGCTTTTGGTCATTTTCTGTGTTTTAGTTTAAGGTCAAGCCATATGTACAGTAACTGGGCTCTTGAGTTGTGCATATTACATATTGTTTAATTTTTTTTTTTTAAATCTGCATTTTAAAGATACAGAACCAAATTTTGATTTGAAGTGTTTTTTTTTTAATTAGAGATAGTGCTCACTTTTTTCCAATTAAAATGCTGCTTTTTAATCTGAAATCACATTTAATTTAATAATTTAGGATAGAACAAACTATCAGAAGGTCTTGTGGACTTAACTGATTCTTATATTTCCCTTTCTGATATATCCTAAAAATAAAAATGTTCCATAATTTTCTGTATCATTTCTTAGATAATTTAACGGTACAAAACAGGACCATTGAGTCTTCTATTGCAAAGTGTAAAACCTAGTAATTATTTTAACTTATCTAAGGTGTAAAAAACCCTGTTACACTTGCCTAAAACTAGTAATTCATCAGAAATTTTAATTTGCATAATTCTTCATTTTTTCAGTTTACTTTAAACCACAGGAATAAGCCATGTTTACAATAAGCCATGTTTTCTGAAATGCTGACCATGTTTTGGAATTAATTTTTGATCAGCTTTTTTATTACTTTTCACCAATTTTTGTCAGCATTTTCTTATTATACATAACATCAACTTGTTTTTACATTGTACTGTGTTTGTGGAGGAAAAAAGGGGAGTATTCTCTTGCTTTCAGTGAATATTGTTGCCTTAGGAATAAACAAGTCTATTAGTGTGTCCAGTGGTAAATTGCTTTTAAGACAGCACAGGCCATACGCAGATTGATCTAGCGCAGTTAAAATAGGAGCCTTAAACCAAATCTGAAGCACATTTGATATGTAAATTGTGCCTAATTTTTTAACAGTTATTCAAAGTCATTTTTAATCAGACAATAAATGTTTATGGAAAGTCAGTATGGACATGTCAAAGACAAAGACGAGAGTGCTTTGTGATTATAAAGCCTTTGCTGTGTTGAAAAGGTCAAAGACAATGCTGTTGTACAGACACTCTTTCCGAAGACAGTTTTCTTCCTTTTTGTGTTTTAATCACCTTCCTGTCTTGCTCTTTCACTGTGATGGTTAACACTTCCAGCCTCTTTAGTTCACTCTGTATCAGGCTTGTTTTTCCTCAGTGACCCTCCCGTGTTCACTTGGACTGCAGTGATTTACTGACCATACTGTTGTACCCGAATAAACAAGTTTGTTATTTGCATCTTGTTGTGCCATCTATAAAACTCATCAGTGCTTGTATGAAATGCTTGTATCAGAGCACAACAAGATTCGTAGGGACTTCGTTTTATTCTAATTATTCTAATTTATTCCCATTCTAATTAATTTTATTAATTATTTGAATTGATTTTATATGAGTGTTAGAGACAGCTATTTTTAATGTCCTGTAATATTGCTCTCTAATGAGAGACTAGTGAGGCATTTGTCATACATTAAGAAACATTTCTTTACCTTTCTTGTATCGTCAGTTATAAATCTGTAAATTTGACTTGTTACATTTTTAATTTAGCAGGACAGTGCGAATTAATAAAATAAAATGAATAAATTGAAAGCAACCAAATTAGAGGTAGAAGTTCTAGAAGAAGTTCAAACTTTCGAGGTACTTGTAATAAGCATGATCATATTTTATGTTATTTTTTGACATCTTTTGTAATATCTTTTTTTTTTTTTTACTTTAGGTTATTGTCAGTAGTTTGAATTAGTTCAGCTGATTTTTTTTATCGGTTGTGCTGCGATTGTTAAAAAGCAGCCCTGCTTAAATTAATGCAAATATACCTGATTTTACTAGATAGAGAAACGGTCCACTTTTTGAAGTGATCGCAAAACGGTGAGGAAGGTGAAGATGAGCGAAGAAAAGGTCATCAATCTTAGTCCCTTCGAGGTTTACAACTTCATTTGTTTTCATGCGCAGAAAACCCGTAAGGTCATTAAACGCCCCCTCAATAAATCTTTGCAAATGTTCTCGCAGCAAGTTAGAAAGCAGCAGTTCCAGTAAACATATCTCTTCGTGCCTCGTCCTGCCAGCAATAAACTCAAGTAAGAACTCAACACGTAGTAAATAAATACCCTTATAAAAATTAAATATGTTTTCATCATGATAACACTTGGTCCCCGCGATTATCATAATCCTTTATATGTCGTTCACCTAAGTGCAAGTGCATTTAGGTATATTTTAGGAATAAAAAAAAGTTTATCGATTTATTTATTAATTTACAAGGGCCTAAAAGTTCCTTTTTAGGTGAGTATATTCAGTCAAAATTATTGGTTTGTTATGTTGTCCTTTCGTGGTTATACAAAAGATATAACACCCTTTAAATTCCTGTGTGTAAATATAAACCCAGATATGAATGATTGCTTTAAAAATCCTTTATTTTCATAATTTAGAAACTGCTTAAAGGCATATAGACTACCTGTGTTTAAAATGATACTTTACTTATTTTCTGTCCTTAAATACGAGGTTCTTATATAGTGCTAAACACTTTATAATGAACACTTTACTTCAGTGGTAATAAACCCTTTATTCTTGAGGTGCTGCACACTTACTCCATGGTACTAAAGACTTTATTCCTTTGGTTAAAAAAAAAACACTTTACTCCAGTGGTAATAAACACTTTACTCCATTGGTAATAAATACTTTACTCCTGCCCATAACCCCCGAGTCGAGGCTCTCCTCGAGATCACTGTCACATCCCTATTTGCATAATCATATGCTCTGGTCTGAGGAGAAAACTAACCTCCACATTTCACGGGTCAGCAGACTGCAACAATCAATGTTTTATGAAGTATGTGAAGGAAAACCTCAGGAAAGTATCTTAAAAACCTCTTTCTCTGGTAAGTACTTCTTACTGGTGAAAGAAAGCTTGTGCAAACAGCTCGGCCCTATCGCCCGGCTGCCCGGCCGCCATTACAGAACGGCGCTCCCATTGCTGTGTTGGAATCCGCACTGCAACCACTTAAACTCGTTTTTCTAAGCTACTTTATACTAATGACTGCAAAAACACAATTTGTAAGCGTGCTGCGAGGTGCACGTGAAATAATGTTCACTGCGCAGAAAAATAAATGTGACAAATGTTAAGAGGAGGCTATGACGCCAGACTAACGAGTTTAGGGCCGTTGTGTGTCTTCTGGTACATTTGTCTGAAGTTTCGTGTTTCAAATAGTGGTACAAAAGTATTCGAAAGAGTTTGAGATGTGTTTAAACTGCAGGGTCGACTAGGCTATTTACCCCATCTGTACTCCAGCTTTTCCCCAGGTACCCGTGTGTTTACCCGAGAGTACCTGTGTTTACCTGTTTACTCGTGCGTACTCCTGGGTACCTGTGTGTACCTGTGTCAATATGCTTCCTACACACTTTACACACTCGCTGGCTTTTCGAGGAAACTTAAGACAAGAGCGTGATATGAAACGAACACAAGTCAGTGTTTTACATGTAATTTGGCTCCACACGACGTCAGTGCCCTGTGAAAGTGGAAACTGGCCTCTTTTCTAACGGAGTTACTGAAATAACACATTACTGGCGGTGGTCATGGCCGTCCCGGTCGGGTTTATGTTCTTGGTCACAGTCTATTGAATAACCATATGTGCACTTTAAAACATTCTTGTGCGAGTCGGTGGCCGAAAGAGAGCGCAGCACCAGGCGACACCTGTGAACGGCGTTTCCTTTGGGCTGAAAAAGAACAGCGAACCCGCACACAGCGGACACACGGCTGGACACGCATCTCTTACGCACCTGCTAGTCTGTACCCGAAAGTCTGCCCTAGACTGACATCCTACAGGTACAGATGATTTTTCGAGGTTTACGTTATCAACCATATCAGATAACATTATACTTCGAGCATATTTAATTCTTGGGCAGATAAATCCATAATTGATTTTTTTTTTCAAACACTCCTGAATATGGCCGAGAATTAAGGAAAAGTTACATAAAATCACTTCTCAGAATCAAATGAACATGAAAGTCCTTCCCCGCGTCTGGATGGGGAATAAAACGGACACTTTCACGCAAAAACACTGCAGTTATTCTCCATAATCTTCGCCTTCGGTAATTCGGTAATTTCTTTGTTCAACTGACACCAAAATTGGCGTGTGTGTGTGTGTGTGTGTGTGTGTGTGTGTGTAAAGCTTCCCGCAAAAAGTATATATTAGGGTCCTATGTAAGTCATATATGTCTAAAGCAAAATATATAATACTCCATATATTATATACATTAAATAAGCAATGTATGCGCTAGCATTCTTTGATGACATATATATAGTCATTGGAAATTTTTATCTGTTCACTTTTTCCCAACCTGATGTCCACATAACTCGGGGATATGTCCCTTTATACACACTGAACATACATTTGAATAATCTGAAGAATCCAAAAGTAGCACTTTTTACAGGACAGAAAATATAAATATAAATAATAGTTATAAATGTAGCTATAAGGCAACAGTTTTTGAGAACGGACTTAAACTTGATCTTGTAGGCCTCCAGTAACACATTCAAAATTCCACATATGCATAAGTCAGGATATAATGTTTTAAATATGATTACAAATTTAAAATATTAAAAACTGGAAGTTAATTTATTCATTTTTTTATTAACAATTTATTGTGAAAAGGCACTCCAGAGAAAAAATATTACTCCAGAAAAAAAGTATTTACTAACATTTGAATGAACAACTGAAATCTCCCCAGCAAAAAAGAAGCAAGATTTATTGTGCAATAAGAAGGGTTCTTCCTCTCAGGCGTTTAAAGAATACAAAACATTTACCAGGAAACCAGGTTGCAGCTACTTCCAGGACTAGATTACTGTCCGGTCGCTACTTTTGCAACTAGATAATGTATTGTTGCTTCAAACAGGAAAGCAAGTAGTGCAAAACCCAAATATTTACCACGGTATACAGGTAAAGCATAAATAAATGGCCTGCCACAAAATTTTACAGGGTGGATCTTCATACAGTTTGAGGCCAGTTTTGCCTGGTTACTTAGGAGAGCAAAACTCAAAAAAAAAAATAATAAATCTGAGCTCAGTTTCAAATGTAATTGTCTATCTGTGATTCTGGAAAGTTTCAAAACGTACTTCCATTTAGTCAGAAGCATATTCTAGGCCAACAGACTAAGATGAGAAAAAAAAGAACAAACCGGGTATGTAGTTTATAGTTGGAATGTTTTTTTTTAAATCCAAATGTTTCTCACCATTACTTCTCAGAGGGAGGTAATTCAATTGTTCGACTAGGGAGAACACGCTCAAGGAATAATAAATGTGTAGCTGGCTTCCGAAGAAGCCCCAAATACATTTTTGTTATTGTCGATATGTTAAAGGAGGGAAATATGACGTTAAATCGGCCATTATAAATGGGCTTGTTGAGATGAAACCGTCCCCCTGCGGCTAAACACGGGGCTCGCAGAGGTGGTCGCTCCCTCCAGAGTGAGGAGCACCTTATTGGCGTTCTCGCACATTAGAGGCTCCGCTGCGCGTCTTCATTAAGAAGCCCTAAAGAGGACGCTCCAAATTAACTTATTGCCATCCAGTGAACCCGAATTAGTAGAACTGCAGAGGTTCCCATCAAACAGGGTTTGCTTAAAAAGATACTGACAGTGAGAAAGGGAGATAAGTGGTGGCCTAGAAACGGAACGAAAGTTTGGACCCATCGCTGATGCATACATAAACCATGCTGTTTTTTTAAGTATGGGTTCGTTTTTTTTTTCCTTTGTTGAGGTGCATCAGCTTTTCGGAAAGTCATTACTCTCCACCGAAGTGTCACGTCCTTCTTTGATGTCTCTCTCCGTTTCTTTTTGCTGGTTTGAATTGTTCTCTTCATTCAGCTTCGGTATCAGCGGTTTGAACGTTATTTTCTTTCTTTATTTGTTTCTTGGTCACTACTCATAATCTCTTCATCCGATCGTCTACGTATTTTACGAGTAGTTAGCAAGTAATTCGTGTTCATTTCATGAGTCATGAGGCAGTTTAAAGGTTGAAAAAATCTATCTTTTATATTTTATTATATTTTCATTATATTTTTATCCGTTCTCTAGCTCTCTTATTGAACTCACACTGAGCTCTGTGTCTGTCAGGTTACTTGGGGAATATGTTTTCTGACGAAGTGTATTTGAACTTTATTAATTTCTAGAAGTTTGATAAGTACTTTTGGAAAAAAAAAAAAAAATATATATATATATATATATATATATATAGTAATCCCCAAGGCGCATTCTGTGTAAAAACTTTCGAAAAAAAACTGACAACCATTTTCACTTAAACGAAGAACGATATCTTAGATTTATCTAAATTTAAACTGTTGAAGGTCTCAGATAAACAAAGTATAGTAAATAAAGGTGTCCTCAATCGAAAATTTGTTAAAATTGTGTAAGCAGTAAAAAACTTAAATGCAAGTTATGATTAATAAAAATAATCTAAACATAATACATTTTTCCCTATGCATAATTAGACAAAACAGTATATCAACATTATAAAAACGTGTAAAGTAAACCTTTACTGAAAATAAGTATGGATAAAAGTACAGACTAGGTTAAATAAATTGTTTAAATATTCAATTGCTTGCTTAAATATTCAGTATTATCTTTGTTGTTTTTACAGAAAAAACTATATGCATACTTAAATGCTGCAATCAGTATTTTCACAAGACAAGTAGACTTACATAATTAAATTTTGCATTGCTAAAATAAGCATAATTTTATGAAATTATTTTTCCTTTGACTTTTACATTAATGCTCAAATAAAAAATGCATTTTATATTTTTAAATTAGATAAAATTTTGGAGAAGTAGGAAAATAAGAGAATAAATGCTATTTATATATTTTATATATTTTATTAGAAATTGCCTGTAGCTTAGGGAGAAGTGACAGCACAAGATGAGAGACAAATCTGAAGTTGTTTTGCACTAAGGATCCTTAACATTTTTCCAGTGCATTTTAAATGTATATATATTTTATATATATTTATACTTTTAAAATAAATTTTCAGTCTTGACAGTAGTTTACTTTCATGATTCAAAAAAGTATCATGTAGTGTTTTTTATGTATGTATTTGTGTGTTTATTTGTGTGACCTCTATTATGTGCAGCAGCCTTGGTGTAGTACCATGGACAGCGCTCCATTTTGACCTTGAACTCATTCTCTCACTGTCACATTGCCCCTGCTCTGCCCCTGACCTACCTCAGTTTGGCCCCAGTTCTACCCTGACTCTGCTCCTGTTCTGCCCCAGCCCTGCCCCTGCTCTACCCCAGCTCTGCATCTGCTCTACTACAGCTCTACCCCAGCTGTACCCCAGCTCATATTCATATTCTACCCCAGTTCTGCTGCTGCCCTAGCCCTGCCCTTCCCCAACTTTACCCATACTCTACTCCAACTCTACCATAGCACTGCCCCTGCCCTATCCCTGCTCCACCCCAACTCTGTCCCTCCAAACCCCTGCTCTATCCCAAGTCCACCCCAGCCCTGCCCCTGCTCTAGCCTATCTGTACCCCTTCTCTAACCCAGCTCTCCCCTTCCCCTATTGTGCTCCTGCTCACCCCACCTCAGCCCCAGCCCTACCCCAGCTGTATCCTGGCTCTACCCCAGCCCTGCCCGTGTCCTGTCCAGGCTCTACCCCTTGAAAGTTTAATTAAAGCTGATTTGTGTTAGCCGTGCCTAATTTTTAGTGTAAAACTCAAATGCTTCACAAATTTATGTGCATATGTGGCGGGATAGTGCTAATTAAATTTTCAACCAGAAATTTGTAACTTGTAAAATGTCCCACTGAAAAGCTGAAGCTATTTCAAGCTGCTTGTTTATATATGATCTTCTGGGTATGGATGGGCCAGTCTGTATATACTGTATATCCGATTGTGTTGCGAACAATAGATTTTGTCACCACTCTTATCCCATTTAAAACGAAAGCTGAAAGTTAATTTGATGTCACCGAGTGCCTTTTAGATAAACTCCAGTTAGCCCAGGCTGCTGCCATGGAGGGGAGATGTGCTGTTTGATGGAGTTCTGCAGCTTTGAGACAGCTTGTTAATTAAAGCCCCGAGAGAGGAGATGCTGGAGCCACAGTCCATATCCGAGCTCTGCTAAGTACACTGACAGAGTTACTTAACAAGGCGGCGCTCGGCAGCCTACTGCCTACCTTGGTTTCTCACATCATGCAGCTCATTTCGTGTCCCCTTTGACCGCATCCCGCCTCACTTTCCACAGCTGTCCTTCAAGCACATATTATGACAAACTTGCTAAAATTCAGCATTATTCAACACAATGTGATTTGGCTGCATATAGATCCATTTGTTTGGTTTCACTACCCTCAGGAAGCAAAACTTTTCTTAGAAAAGCTAGCAAAAAATCACCTGCTTCTGGTTACTCTAAATTGATACAGGACATGAACAAGTATAACTTTAGTCTTAGATTTACAGTGGTTGAGTGTCTACACAGCAGAACTTTATTTTATATATATATATATTATATATATATTCGTAGTAAAGGGAAAGAAAAACTTTCACTCAAGTTCCTTTATCTGAATCCACCAAGATAGGAAGTAATTTTAATTTAGTTCATCAACGCTAGTTATGGAAAATGAGGAACCAAATAAAGTTTTTTTAGTTTTCAGTGCTACACTTCACAATTATACATTCAAACTTTACACCTTCAGTACGCAGTACAAATACACGACTACTCGTTTTGTCAAGTTTTTTCCCGTCGTATAATGTAAAACCAGCTGATATAAAACGTCAGCGCTTTTACACCTCCGCCGTTTTCACGCAGCGTTTCAAAGGGTTACATGCAAAAGTGTCCTATTTTTTCCCTGCGCCATTTGTCAGTGTCACACAGAAGTCACTGTATATCTCTGTCCACCGAAAGCCCACTATACTGTATGTTTTATAGACAATACACACATTTTTAGATGAAAACAGCAATGAGAGCTTTTCATTTTTCCCTCTTTTTTGAGTAAAATTATAGAAATGTTACAGATCAGTTTTTGAAATTGTTTAATTCTTTTCTAATGCATGTTAAATTACATATACAATACAGTATATAAAAACAACCACTATAATATTATTTATAAGATGTCATTTATTGTGGAACAATAATGCATAAAACTATTAAAAGCACATTGTTTCATAATCGTACTAAAATAACTCAAGTAAGAGACGGACTTGCTTTGCTTTTTCCCATAATAATAATAATAACAATAATAACAATAGTAATAATAATAATTTATTATTTATGTCGTAACACAAATAATTATAATAATAGTTTTAGTCAGTAATAATAGGCATTCATATAAAAATAGTTTAACACAAGTAGTTTGTTATCCAAAAACAGCATAAATATAATAATATTTGAAATAATCATCAAAAGCAGTGTCGCAGAAAATATAAATATTTTTATTGATCTTGTTATTGCTATTATTTATTTATTTTCTTTCTTTTTTATTTTTGCTCTTGTAATCAAACTGTGATTTATGGTTATCAAACTGTCTCAACTGTCGTTGAATAATGAATAACTGGAGCGTTTCTTTTGAAATAACTATTTTAATTCAAACTGAAAAGTAACTAAATACAACGATATTAAACAAAGCGATATATTAGAGTACACAGTAAGTAATTTTTATATAGTTGTCTGCTGTTAAGCTCATATAGACATAAAAGAGGTGAACAGTTTGAAGTGACTTGGCTGCGCCACAGTACAGCGCACTGTCCTCGCCCTCCTCCACAGCGGCGTCCTCCTCTTATGTAAACTTCCTCTCACCGCAATTAAGACGGACATTCTTAAACAAGAAAGTGTGGAAACAACTCAATAAAAACCTGCAAGTCGAGATTGACCACGTTAGCCGGGCAGGACGAGGGCAAAAACATGTTTATTCTTGAGTAGGAAGGTCCCAGTACACAGAGCGCCATCTAGCAAACAAAAGTAGAAACAAACAGCTGAGGACGGACTGTGGTCTGGAGGATCCAGGAGATCAGAACAAAGAGCCGTGCGGAGAAGCCAGGACAACTTCTGCACTGAGCAGAGCCGAGAGGACGGACATAATATCAGACGGCTGGCTCTTCTCTAGCAAACGAACAAAAAATAAATAAAAAAACGCACACAAAGATTGATAAAATAAATAAATAAAACAAAAATGTCTTGCAAATGGGAGTAACCTCTATAATGGTGGAACGGAGCGAAGATCAAGAGAAAGCATTTAATATGTAGAAAAACTGATGTGAAGGATGTTCACAAGGTACCAGAAGAGACTGAGCTTACATTCGAGTCTGATGTCATTACAGCTTTTTTGGATAAAGACGAGGAAACTGCAGCCCCAAGTGGATACATGTTATTCCTCTATATTTCAAACCACGGATGCGTTCTAAATAAATCTTTACCTAATACTGTTGTTTACACTGATATATTTCAAATGTCCGAAAGTATATGGCACAAACTGCCCGTCTGCTGAAGTACAGGGTGTGCATGGAGTGCCCACATTGTGTAGATTGTTTGTAAGTAACAATTCGTATCGGAATCTAAGAACAGTAATAATGGTTCTGTCAGCTCAGCTTCCATGTGCTACAAAGGACAATAAAAAGAAAAATAATGATCGGAATGATTAAATGAGGTACATGCAAGAATGCAGATAGAATATTTTGGGAATATAATGTTCAGTAAACCACACGCTTAGCAGACTTTTTACAATGTGAGGAATTCCTTCAAGAAAAATAAATGGATAAATAAATAAATAAGATTTTTTATAAGGTGCACGTACAGTTCAAATGATGGATTGTTGGCAGATTTACCAGTCAGTGTATCCATATGAATGTTGCTATCAAAATACAGTCGTCTTGATGAACCGTTTTTTCTTATTTCTTTACAGTAAAACAAAACGATTAAATTAAATGATAATAAATTAATTATAAAAATTATACTTTGGAGTGCACATCTAGAAGGTATTGTCCCGTTTCTATAATTCGTATCTATTTTGTCGTAAAGTTTTGTAGTTACATTACTTTCAAAAGACTTCGAAAAGTTCTGCTTGCTGAAAATGAATTTTTGTATATTTCCGTATAACTGTATTACGTGTGTGTGTATTAATTGTCACCTTATACATAAGTATACATTGAAGAAACGTTATTAATGTGTTAGCTCCAAGTTATGGCACATTTTTGTATATGCATACTATATATATACACAATGTAAATTTGTCTTTATTTTGAGCTTTTTTTTGTCCCACAGTATGAAGAACTTCACTTTTGCTTTGCCATCTATGCGTGGTTCTTGTGTGGTCGGTGCAGTTCGATTCGTGCCTCTCCGTCATGCTGCTAGCAAGCCGCAGGTGATGTATTCCTTTGCGTTAATTTATAATAAAGTTGGAATGCATGAGATCAGCATTGTAATAACATCACTGTAACAAAACCGAAGGAATTACAGACTGAGCTCAAATCAGCGAATGAAGTAGTGTCTGCAGGATGCAATGTCCATCTCAATATAACGTGCATTTACCGAAGTTTCATTGTGTATTTTCTTGTACAGGCACATGTGCTTCACCACGGAGAAGGTTGATGAGTATGTCAGGGTGTCTCCTGCTCAGCGGACATGTGACAGAGTGTGTGTGAGGTATGACGGGCTCCGTGGGCAACCCCTCCCGCTTTGCTCACTAAGAAACGCGCCCTCTTTCCAGTGAGCCTCGGCAGTCCCCCCCCCCCCGCTATTATAAAGCGGCTGACCTTTAGGTCCTATGTCCACTATGTCCACTGCCCCCCCCTACTCTCGGTACCCCGCTTCCCACCCCACGGCATCTCAGCCGCGCGCCTGCTATTCTTTATTGATAACACCGACACATGCAAATGATCTCAGCCGAGGAGGGACAGCTGGAAGAAACACAGGGAATATAATATTAGTCCACCGTCCGTCATTTAGGGAATGAACAATAATGCACTTTAATTGCCACTAAACGCATTGCGACTTTAAAGAAGCCGTGTGAAATACCACCAAAATCCCCTCCTCCCATTCAGATAAAATTCGTTTATTTCTCCGTGCCCTTTGAAGAGCGGGGGGGTCATGTCACTCAGAAAGGAAAGGCCATTCCGTTAACCCCCCTCCTTTACACTCACAACGGTACGCCCCACCCAACCCCCCACCCCCCGCGCTCTCCCAACGACCCCCACCCTTTTGCACACGCAGACGCGCACGTGAGCGCGCGAGCGCCCGCAGAATCACCGGCAAGACCGTCTCGGGCAACGCGCAGAAAGAAATGACACATTTCTCTTTTTGAACAAGGAGAGGAGACACTTCTGTAATCCTAGCGGTGGTATGTAGGCCACAAAGGCAGTCCTGCGTGGAGCCCACACACCAGCGTGAGGACAACTCCTCGCCCTCTGTATTACAGCCAGTAAAGCTTTAAAGCACTTTTAGATATGAATAATAGGAATATATCTTAATTTCTAAGCCGTAAGTAAGCAAACGCCACACGTGCAATTATAACGTCTACAATTTATACAGCTACGCAGCCTTTCGTTGTTTTATGCCCGTTTTAGATTTACATACTTTCATATGTGTATACATTATATCATTCCGTACAATGAGTATTTTACTGTGGAAAAAAATGCTGCAGGAGTGACATGTGCTTATGATGAAAAATGTTGAGTAGTACTTTATTTAGCAAAATAAAAGACAACATGAAGTGACTTGTAAAGAATACGCGAAAGACGTATGAGCAAAACAGCGTGCCGGAGAGAGACAGAGATAATGCCTCTGTCAGGACCCGTTCAGTGAGGCTGCAATGAAAAATACCCTCCAACAAAACATTTGAGTCATTTATTATAAAGAAAAATAGAGGCCATGCTGAGAAATTAGGTAAATAAAAACTAAATTAGAACAATATTAACCACAACATCATTCACTGTGCTTGCATGCTTGTCTGGCCCTGCGTGCAGTTCCATCATGGCAAATTTGTCTGTTATTAATGATTGAAAAGCCCATATTTGGAATACTTTGGTTCCAATTATTTCCGGGGATGGATAGCAAGACAGAAAAACAGACAGATGGATAATATAACAAAAAAATGACTTCATTATAGATCTAAAGCAGTTTTGAGGCGTCGGGAGTGGGTGTCAGTGCGTCCTGGTTTATAAAAGTTTTCCATGCAGACATAATTTTAATGAAAGCAAATGTCAACTTTATTTTCATTTTATGGTGAAGTACATATGTACCACTGGATTTAGACCAAAACGCTCCCGTCGTTTTTGTTACTTTGTTAGATTTCGTTTATTATGTTATGACAATCATTTTATAACTTTGATGTGAACTTTACCTATGAACTATGCAATTAAACATATTGCGTTAGCAGGATTGTCAAGATGAAAAGGTTTTCGGTTCTTCCTTCACTAGAGAATTAGAAGGTAACCTCTACTTGAGGTTACATCCGAATATATGGAGCTGGAATCCATATTATGTTTAGTGTAGGCAGATATGTGCTGCAATCTGCTTTCACATGAGCACACAGAAAAAAGAGCATTTGGGACCGAATCATTTATTTATGAATTAATGAGTGCATAAAGCGATACACCACGGTGTGGCCTATACACACTAGGGTGGTGTGTTTTGCTGTTGTTTAAAATGCGATAATTAGTCGAGCACATGAAGCGTGTTCCGATTCAGATTTATTACATTAGGTTTTTTTTTTTCAGTTTTTTCCCCCCGCAAAATTTAAATGGATATTGCGCCGTGTACCAACTGAACACCTGGAGCGTGTATTAGTGTGCGCTGGATTACGTGATATAGGCCTGCATGTGGCACAAGAGAAGGACATACAACAGAAAATGCGCAAATATCATTAAATGATATAGTGAAGTGAAGTGTAGTATAGTGACTTTGTTATTTTGTATATATTTTATAGGCTCCGGACCGCCGCGACCCTGTCCACGATTCGCTTAATCGTTAACGGTAATGGATCCGCTTAATAGAAATTACATGCAGTTCCTGGTTTTGTTAAATTCAGGTTTAAAAAAAAGGTTACAGGTATAGCAGCCTTTCTGTATCTTGCGCAAAATAAATACAGTTGCAGCGCTATCTAACATATTCGTTGCTGTCCTGGCTGCACTTCTTACTTGTACTAGTATTGACTCAGTTACCTCTCCTATCACGCTTTCTTTTATAACTCCAACTTTTGCCTTACAATCTCCAGGGCCTTTCCGGTGCCTTGATTTTTTTTCTTTTTTCAACTGCACACACATAACACACATGACACACTGCAAAAAATAGCACTCTAGAGTTTAAATGCCACGTGTTGATTAATATGTTGTTAATGACAGTCTGAGTCACACACACTCACACAGACACATCATCTCTCTCCCTCTCTCACATATCACTCTCTCCTCTCTCTCACTCTCTCTCTCTCTCTCGCTCTCTCCCTCTCCCTCTGTGTTTCTTACTGATTCATTCATCCAAACTCGCACAAATCCGGTAAGATAGTGGGAGCAAAATCAAAACCAAACCAGAAAATCTTACTTTGCAGTAGACCTCCTTCTGGCTGCTGAGAACTCAAAACGTCCCCGAAACGTCTTTCAGCGAAACGTCCCAAGTTTCGAAAATGGCCACATAAAGCGAAAGGACTCGTATTAATTAATGTATTTTTCGAGGCCGCCCCGTATAGCCCAAAAGCGCGGAGAGGAGCCCAGTGCAGATTGAGACATATCGAGTTCCCTTTAAAGGGATCATTTCATGTGGGAGGTTGGACACAAAGTTTGGACCCGTGACTGGCATTCCGGAGAGACATGCATATTTTAAAATAACAAAGCAGGAGAGAAAGGGGGCTTCGGGAGGGCGAAGAAAAAAACTTGGAAATAAGTTGCGAGCTGATGAACAGCTGTCTCCTTTGGACAAATTAAACATTTTGGCGTCAATACACTTAGGTGTTTTTTTTTTTTTTTTTTTTTTACGAGGATAGGCAGATTATGAAAAAAAACACGTTTGTGATGTAGAAACTAGAAGAAAAAAAAACTAACCCAGATTTTTTAAAAAAGAATTTGCTTTTAGATCTTTTTAGTTTTGTTTTCTGAATTTTATGTTTTAAGGTTGTGGTTATGTTATTAGAGAATGCCACATGATGAGGCTCAGTTCTCCTGCACATTTCAGGTGGAAGATGTCCACTGAGGGACTTGTGAGGTCTCGGGAAGCTCGTCTCTCACCCCACGGCCTGTTTGTTAGCCCTGTTACACTCACAATTCACTCTCAGCCGAGGAACAAAAAGTGCATTCAGTGTAACTAAGTGTAGTGTAAGGAGGGCCTGTATCAATGGCGAAACTAGTCAACACTGTGGTGGTTAGAGAGCGTCCCATATGAGCCAGGAGTGGAGTAACATCTCTACACCCTGACAAGGACATCGAGTGTAATTGCATATTAACAACAGAAGCTCACAGAACACAGACTCAACGCCTCTTAGTAACTTCTTTCTTTTTAGTTAAAGGAAAAAGAAGAGTGACCTTTCTCATGTATTTGCCTTAGTGTTAGTTGTACAGCAATTGGAATGTATTTTTGCTGGTATTTCAATTGTGCTTTCAAAGATGGAAAATGTGGACGTTTGAGTAAACGCATAGCGCAGTCTTTACACGTGTGTGAAATGCAATGTTTAGTACACGCAAAGTGCGTTAAATGCGTGCTGCGGTGAAGGAGTGGTAAAGGGATAGTGCAGCGAGTGCCCGGCGCTGTAAGTGCGGAGAACAGTTAAAACTAAGGGCAGTAAATACCCACCGTGGTAAATGCATGGAGCAGAGGTAGATATCTCTGTTAGTTGTCAGAGCGGGTACATGGGTAAGGAATGCTAATTCGGGAGAGCAGCACTGCCCCCCACTCGCTCGCTCCCTCTTTCCCTCTTTTTTATGGGAGCAGAGGGAATCGATAGCTGACCCCATGGTTTGGCCAATGCTTTATTTATCTGCTCGAGCAATGATATTATCAGCCTTGAACGTTATATACAGCAAACGTCTTCCTAAATCAACACAAAGGGAACGCTTACACAGCGATCTGTGCTGTCGCTAACCTCTCAGCCACCCCCCTCGGCTGCCAACACGCGCGCGCACACACACACACACACACACACACACACACAACACAACACAAGGAATTAGACGGACAGACCGACTCATTATGCTTGCTGTCTTCCGCTGATAAAGTCTTTTGAATTCTGTTTTATGGTATAGTCTGTGGAATCAAAGAGAGGACCGTATTATCAGACCAAGCGATGTCATGTGATTTAGGTCTGGTAACATTTCATTTTCAAAGTCTCCATTTATGTAGTTACAACTTCCTTATAAAAATCATGCACAATACTGACATATTGCGAAAAGCCGAGACCTGCAGATATTACACTGCTACCTCCTTTCTTAGGACAGTTTAGGCAGTGAGTTTGTCTTTGACAAGGACACCTGAAGACACACTGAACTACATTACATTATACTAAACTCCATTTTAAAAAGAAATCATGTTCATGTTCACAATCCAACCTGCTTGATGTTATGTTCATGCTATACAACAATGGTTGCATAGTTTACCTTTCACTCCACATAGTGCATTCTTTTTGTTTGTATTGTCTACACTAATCATGTTATACATTAGTTAAATTACTGAATTACACTTGAAATCAAGGTGCTGTTATTATTTTCCCGTAGACAATACAATCAGGTATAGAAGATGCACTTGGGATATTTAAACCCCCTGGTTATGAAATAATTTGAATGACAACTGGCTAAAACACAATAAGTGGTTTAAGACGAATGAACCTGAATCCGAGTAACCTTAAACCAAAATATTTTCTAAGTCCTTCGTGTGTAGTTCGATAAATGAAATGGGGGGAAAAATTAGAATAACAACTCTCAGCTTGGTGTACCCCATTTGCCAACACCCAGGCGAAAAAGTGCTAAACCAAACATAACAAAGTACAAGGACAGGACGTGAAGTCAAAGGGTAAGAAACACACATTTCTCACAAAACACTTCCAAATGTCTAGTGCCGAGAAAATCTACCAAATCTCTCTCTGTATCTATTTAAAGAAAAATAATTATGAGCGCAGTATTTGGTAAATTTCTGTCCAAAGCATAGAGTATTATTTAAAACAATGAAAGCCACCTTGAGTGTGACTGTCACAAGGAGCAAGAGTGACACAAGAAAATTCTCATTTTTTTACATTAACATACACCTGTGTTGCTTATCCGAACCCATCATGAAAGGCAGCAAAAAGTACTGAATGAGGCTAAATAATTGTAAAGGTTTCAGAAAAGCACATTGGACAATATTTTACATTGCTCAAACATAATGGCAAATTATTGCTTTGTTAATAAGCAGCACATAATACAGTCATATTCTGAAATTTGTTTGTCCGTCAGTCCAGACACAAAAGGGAGCAAGGGAAATCTGGCAAACAAAAACGTTTAAAAATTACGACGCACTCGATGTGGATATTGTATATTTAAGCAGGCGAAAATATAGTTCGAAGCATTAGATATTACGCCATATATCGTTTTATTTTACGAAATCACACTGAAGGCCAGTGGATAAATGATATAAGAAATACACAGAAATATCCGTCCTAATTGTTTTTTGTTGTTAACTCTTATTTTTGCTCGTTTTCTCCGTGGTGCATGCTGTATGCAACAATAATTCCAGTACTTTTTAATGGCACTGTACTTTAATAATAATTGACGGCAGAAAGTGGTAACGTTATCCCCAGGGGGACTACGATATGAAAATAGTGTATAATCCATGACAACAGATAAAATGCAGACGGAATATTTTACATTGGAATAATAGGCTACAAACATGTGTGATGCGTTTGTTAAACTGTTACGTCGATATATTGCACATATTTCAAGGACCTAATAGCCATCGCATACATTTCCCGCCTGCGATGTGAAGGCGGTTTTAAATGCAGTTAAAACTGAAACACGCCACAACACCACTGACATTTGTCATTTTTACAATATTAAAAACTTAATTAAAAAGTTCTGCATTTGGTAACATCATAAGGGCCGCCCGTGTGATGTTATAATGGCATTATGCACTGATTCCTATATACTGTAAATACATACATATCTACTTGTTACAGATCAAACAAATAAATCAAATACAAATAATCCATCGGCCGAGCTGCTCCATCTCCCTAGAAGGTATAAACTGAAGGCAGAGTCTGATGTGACAGCAGTTAATATGAGAGCATTCAGCCAACACCACTGGCCGAAAGTGAGCTTGTTTCTCAACATCTTTCTACTGATATGTGATAAACTGGGGGAGACGAACTCTGCCATCTTGCTTTTTCCTTTCGCTATGTACAGGAGCGGGATGTATGAACACTTTCAGAAAGTGTTTATGTTGTAGAATAATTGTAAAAGAATTTTAAAGCGCGTTACCATTGCTGTTATTTTACTAAAACGGACACCTTGTGGGGATATTAGGGATTCTTCAAGTGTACAATAAATATCCAATTGTACAGTCCAGTAGGAATAATTCATAAGGGGAATAAGACGACGAATCCCGCATAAGTTTAATGAGATTTCTTCCTCCAGTGATTTCACATTGTTCGTATATGTGGACCTGTCACTAATCCTTAAAACGCATCGCATCCGCTGTTCCTTTCTGCCGCAACGTTACAGTATTTATTTATATATTTATCCTGATTGACTCACGTACGCGCGCGCGCGCACGCACACACACACACACACACACACACACACACACACACACACTGTTCATAGGGAGGTTTGCTGTAGAGGAATCCTGCAGCCAGCGAGGCAAACGTTGATACTTCATGTAAACAATACCAATTACTGCTTATTAGTGGTTGTTTATTGCGAGATAATTTAAAGCGCCACCATTGTAAGGGTAGTGGAAGGACAAATCGATATTCCATATTGTTCTTTCTCCCAAGCGCAGTCGGGAAAATATCAAGTATTAGGGTTAAACTTCGGTGACTGGCAATCATATCTTAAACACCACAGTTTTATTTTACCTGTGTATGCAAGCTAACATGTTCCACCAACACCTCGACTGGTTGTGTCCATCAAGCATTAATTTTCTTACTTCTGCAAGACTCATACATTGTATATTTGAGAGAGAAGAATATTAAACAACACACAGTATATAGGAAATAATAGGCCTCGTCGGATTAGTTTCTTTTGTCTTTTTGCAGGATTCCCCTCAGTGATAGTTCAGCTACAGTATCACACGAAACTTCTTGAGAGCAAATCATTGTTGCCTACATGTTTTTAATAGTACAGTGTCACCATCACACAACTCTTGACCAAGCGACCCTTCTGCAAAAAAAAAAAAAAAAAAAAAAAAAAA